>BQNB010085798.1:4900-26409 GCA_026074375.1 Tanacetum coccineum
TGTTCCAGTAACAAATGACAAAAGAGCAGACCATATGTAATTGCAGCAAACCCCCTTACGAACCACAATTAAAACAAACACAAAGAACAAACCCAAAACCCATGATCTGCTTCTAGAGAGAGAGAAACAATGGTCGGTGACATCTTTTTTTACAGAGAGAAAGAACAAAACTTTCAGAGAGGTATTTGTCTTTCTTCTGAGAAGTTGAGAGAGAGAAGACACGTATCTAAGAAGGAGATACGTGTTAGTATCTGTGTAGTGTGTGAGAATGTGAGAGAGATGAAGAAAGTGGGAAAAAAGATTAAGAAAATAGGTCGGGTCGGGGGTGCATTAAATGGCACCTCGAAACAACAATCCTGACCTCGGCGGTACGAAAACCCCGCCATAGCTGCAACCACGTGTTCGCCCCGCCAAGATACGGGCTTCGACACACTACGCTTACCAAAACAACAAAGGCAGACAAATCTCATCATCGCCCGTATTATATAAAATTAACAAACAACATCACCATTGCCTCTAAGCTCAGCCTATCTCATTTTTATACTAAGCTGCCATGAGATAATCAAAACAAGTATGTTGGTTCATTGCAGTTTTGACAGAAAATGGTGTCGATCAAAATCACAAGACACCATAGGGTCAAGCAAACTAACAAACCCACATAAAAAAGATAGTTCATGGAGGTTATTGAGGCGAGAGATTCTCGCACTCAACCATCTGTCCACCCTGTGCAGCCAGAGCAAATTCAAGGGTCTGAGCAGCCTCATACAATTTTAAGATGCTAAAAAATTTACCAAAACAGGTAAAATAAGTTTTTCCCCAAATTATCACACCTAAAAGAACAACTGTTCTAGCAACCATTAACTTAATCGCACATAGAAACCCCAGGAATCACAAATGAAGTTTTTTTATGCATTTAATCACCAAAAAAAGAAAACAAATCTAATCATTTGCCCCGCTACGGCTACAAATATAATCATTTTTCACTTTTACTAATCAAAACCCCACTCTTTATCTCCCTCAAATCGGTGGCAGCCTCAGCAAACATATGCATAAGTTCAGCACTTCTATCCAACAAACAAAAAAATCCCAATTCAACATTCTAAAAACCCGAGTTCATTAATTTACTAATACACATTAATTAGGTCAAAAAAATCTACCTTTATTCTTATTGTAGAGCTTGTTACATGCAATCTTTTTCTACAACTTCATCAAAAAATTCATGATTTGATTTAGGCATGGAATCAATCACTACGGATCGATCGCCTTTATATCAATTTTTGCTTTTTGTCTATGTTACCGGTCGGTGAGAGAGACAGGAAAAAGATGTTGATGATTTTAGAGAGAGATGGATGAGGGAGACGATGGAGGAAAGATCAAAAAAAGTGAGGATAGTGGAAGTGGAGAGGGAAAAAAAATTATATACCAATTAGGAGTCGTACATTGATATAATCAACGGGTCAAGACAAACCAAACGGGTTCCGACAGAAGATACGGCGGGTTTCCAGCGGGTCAAGCGGGTGAACCCGGTCGGCGGGAAGGAGCATTAAATGAGCATTGGGATGATAATCTTCCTGATTAATAATATAGTATAATACAGTGGTAGTCACTCTACCAACTCCAATCATTCTAGAATTCGCTTAGAGATAATTGTCGTTTCTCATCCCTCTGACATGTTTTGATGTTACTCGTGTTTAATCCATTCTTTGGTTTTTTAGGTGTGCATCTTGCTAACTGTATATGCATTTATGGTTGGGTTGGTTTTGCATGGGGTGTGTTTTGGTACGCGTTTTGCTATGTCTATGTTCTTTCATTAATGTTATTCAGGTAACACTGTGGATGTAGCCCTTTGTGTTATTTTAAGGTCCCCGGTGTATTTCGTACAGTTCTCTTGGAATGAATGCCCGTCAGCAGTAACGTTGTTTATGTTGCTTGATAGTGTTATGTTATGGATGTTGTTTAGTTGTGTTATTGTATCATGAACGTTATTTAATGTTATTAAGTGTTTGTTGTTTGTCGTTTTGCGCTTTTAGTTTAAGCTTTTTTCGGACCGACTCGAATATGTTTGCTGTGTTATGTGGACTATGCATGTGAAGCTTCCTACGCGGAGTTTGTAGTCTATTGGTTTGGTGAAATATGAAGGCTACATTATGTTTTCGTAGTCTTAGGTGTTTTGCATCTGCTACTGCGTAGCTTTAGTTTTTTTTCTTTCAGACGGTATCTAACGTTTGTTTTGTTGTGTGCAATACGCATGCCACGGGCTTATACTTACCAACTAGATAAGCTTCTTTATAAAGTATCTATATAAAGTGTGTATCCTATTAGTTTCCCTAAATATGACAACCAAAATAAAGTTATCTTTTGAATCTGATGCTGAGTTGAATCCGGAAGTTAGTTCTAAAGAACAAAATGTAACAAACTGGCTTGGTAACTCGGTTTCTATGTATGGAAATGGTTGTCATCTGTGACTGCCACTGTTGTTGGTGGTCAGCATCAAACATCGAACGAGGTTAGATTTGATCGTGTATTACGTTCGAATGTAGTTCATGAGACTTTTGCACAGCTTTGTGCACCAAATGATTTGCCTGCCATTGGTTATTCGTTGTATCAATCTACATGTGAGTAAACATCCGCTTTGCTATTTATGCTTTCATGTATATTTTTATTGCCATTTTTATGACCTTGTCTTTTGTTGCATCGGGTGCCGATAACCAGCATGTTATTGAAGATTACCAACTGTTTGTGCAAGCGAACTATTGATGGAGTATGTGCATACTTCTCTTGTCGGTGTTTCCACCCCTATTCTTAAGACTTTGAATGCCGCATCCACTGCTGGTACATCTGCATTTACACACGTGGACATCAGCCCTTCTGGTACTGGGAGCATCACTGCCAGATCGCCTCAGACCAGTGGCATGTACCCTCAAATGGATTGTTATTGTAGTGGAAACACATTATTGGTTGTTTCAATAATTTTGGATATGTTGTTGCAGCAGCCATCAAGAATTATGAATCTGTTCTATTTTCTCAATGCATCTGTGGTATGCGTGGCAGTGCAGCATGCCAAGCTAGCTTTATGAATTGCTTTTTCTGTCTGTTGGTTGATGTTAACTGAATGTTATTTGGCATCTTAATTATGCTTAAGTTTGTGGACTAAACAATTATGCAGATGCTGATATGCAGTCGGATAAAACGGCTGACACTCAGATGAATGTGAATGTCGGTTCGCATTAGTACAATGGTATGTAGTTTTAAACACATTATTGATTTACTAGACTAGCATTTATGGTTGGTTGAATTGTTGTGAACATGCGTTTTTAGCTGTTACAGATAATTCGGAGACTATAACCCTTTCCCAACACGTGCAACCTAGACGTGGTCATGCAACACAACGAGGTAATTCTATGGATCGATCTTTGAATCAATAAATTGGTATTGGCGGACTGTTGTTTGTAGTTTTAGTTTATTGAACTTCATGTACAACCATTTTATATAGGTACCAAATCAAGTCAGATACAGCCATTGGTACTTCACGTGTTAATGATAGCCGAGCACACCAAGGATCTCACAGTGAGTAAATCTACGGCCTTGCATTTAAGTTTTCTTTTTTAAAGTATTTTCTTATAACTTTAGTTAGACATGTTTGACATGCAGTTTATCAATGCAACCAGGTATGCCAACATTGTGGTGCATTGTTTTGGTTTGAAGAAAAGCTCTCAGCTTATTCTAGCAACTCAGGATCTCGATATCATAAGTGCTTCATGGGTGGACGCGTTGTTCTGCCCGCCCAACATGATTATCCACAAAATATAAAGGAATTATTCAAGGATGCTCATTTTATGGAGAATATATGCACATATAATCACATGTTCAGTATGACATCGCTTGGCGCCATAGAAATTTCTCATTCATAAAAAATATTGGTATTTGAAAGTTACACCCATGGTCGATAAGTTCGGTTTTAAGACGATCAAGGTTGGAGGTTGAGTCATTATAAAGAAAGGGAATTTAATGCAAGGGATACAAATTTGGATGCTACGAGTACAAGAGACGAGTGAGGCAAACTCGAGGACGAGTTTTTTTAAGTGGGGGAGAATGATGAGGTTTAGAAAAATGAAAAGTCACAATAAATTTCTTATTAATCAATCATAAATTGTGATTAGGAAAGTATTTAATTTCTAATCAGTTATAAATTTAGGGAAAACAAAAAGTCTCTAGGTTTCCTATATATATTTAGTATTTTCTTTGTAATGGTTTAATATCTTTGAGTTTTAATAATAAAAGCTTTGCTTTATTCTTGGCGGTTTACTAAGATTCTCTTAACAATCGGTATTCGTTTGAATCAACGAATGTTGGAGTTTGCCTGATTATCGGTATTCTTTTGAATCAACGATAGTTGAAAGATTGTTTCTGGTATTCGTTGGAATCAACAGATTCAATTTGTGTGTTATTTTATCTTCACTACATCACATAGTTGATGACTCTATTAACAAAGGAAGAGGGCCTTACGTGTTCAAAGTTTTCGGACAAATATCACTGGATTAGGGCACTATTGCCTGAAGAGGGGGATTCACTAAGGTTTTTACAACTTTATATATACGATACAAATAACTAAATATCTAACAAAATGAGCCACTTTGGTGAAGAGGTAGAAGGTGGTCTAAAAAGGGAGACCGTATAAGGCCTGATCGAGGAATAAATGTATGGAAGCCAATGTTCCTGAGTTCAAGATCCGGTTGTACAATGTTGTTGGGACTCGGGTATAACAACCTGTAATTTTCATCAATGTAATTATCCATCTATTAAATTAGATGCACTGTAATATCTATCTATTACATATATACCACATTTTTACAGGGAAAATTTTGCTTTATCTCATTATGCAACGTAACTTGCATCTCTAAAGTAAACGAGCTTACGCAACCTCCACCAATGCCATCTATATCTATGCTTATATCATGTAAACATCCTAATATGTCAAGTCTATATCTTAATATCATTTTTACCAAGTACATTATCCATTTAACGTACCATTTACAACGTTATATCAAAACAGACTTTATCCGTTAACGTTTATATCAAAACCCTAATTATATGTAATGTATACATGTAAAATGAATGTACAAGCCTTCAAGCATGTATAAAAGTGTACAATGCAGAACATTTGAACATCTTTTCCCTCCTAAATCAAGTTACAACTTTCTAAAGCCCAATGTACAAGTCAATAATGCAAGAAAACCAAACAAGGTCATTTTACCTCCTCATAAACTTTAGTTTCTTACTACCACTTTAACACAAGGTATAGACACTTAATGCATGACTCCTAAACCCTAAACCTAAACCCTAAGTCATCCTAAAACCCTAACCTAAAACTCTAAACCCTAAACGAAACCCTAAAACCCAAATTTCATTTGAAACCTAAAACTAAACCCTAAACCTTAATCTTAATCCTAAACCTTAAACTATCCTAAACCCTAACCCTAACTCGAATTAAAACCCTAAATCCTAAGCCAAAACCAAACCAAACCCGACACCCCTTTTATTTTATTTTTGACCCATTTTAAACCTAAGCTAGCACCTTAACACCTCAAGCACCTCTATGACTAACCTACTACCACCCCAAGCACCTTACAAGTACCTCCATCACCTCCTTGTAAGCTACTTGCACTCCAAAAACCTCCTTGTCACCCCTTTGTAAATCGAACCCTCTCCACACCTTTACACCTTGCTTAGCTATTTTTCTAGCCTTCAATACTCAACACTAGGCTTTATTGGTCATCACTCTATAGCCCTTGATCTCTACTCCAATTATTCTTGGGCACTAAGGGTTATATGAGCCGTATATATAGCCGAAACACACACTCTTTCAAATCACACCTCAAAACTCATCAAACATACAAATGGAGTCTTAAACAAAATCAAGGAAGACCAAGGGAGATCAAAGAAGGAAAAACTCAGCAAATTTGAAGCCAAGAATCAAGAAAAAGAAGCCATTGAAGGCGTTTCTAGGCATACGAACCCAAAAACCCCATTTTGACCCATTTTAGCTCAAGTAAGCTTATAATCTTGTTCAATAAACTCATAATCTGTTTTAGAATGTTCATAAGACTCCTAAGATCCTATATAAACTCTTGTTTGATCCCTTGAACCACAAACCTATGTGTTTTTGTTAAAACCCTAAAAATGACCCGTTTTGATTTTCTAGCTAACGAATCCTTTTTCTAAACTTTTGTGTTAATTAGAGCATCTTATTTTAGTTATTCTAATAAGCATGACTGAAATTCTTTTGGATTTCAAAAATATCAAAATTATGAATTTTGGACTTGATTTGCAAATGTTTTCATGAATAGAGGTTATATATCGTAAACTTTCTAAAATTTATAACTAGAGGGGCTCAAAATTTAATAAACCAAACTAATACAAACAAAATATTATAATAAATTCCAAATTTCAACATTTACTTTATTTTTTAAATAAAAAAAACTTACTATATAATTCTCAAAATTAAAAAAATAAAACCAATTTAATAACAATCATATAATTCAACATACCCAATACCCAACTCCAAATATAAAAACAATAACCAACATCACACCACACAAACTCATTCAAAAAAAAACCTCCCCAACAATTAACAACAAATCTATCTCTCAAAATAAACATTACTAAAAACTATATAAATTAAAATACACAATCACCAAAACCCTCCCCCCGACCCAAAAAATAAATAGAGAGATAGATAGAGAGAGATGTGATGAGAGATGAGATCACCACTCTCTCTTTAATAGCATAAAGTGATATGTGTGTTGCTGGATTTAGATTTATAAAAATGTTTCTCTGGGCTCTTATTTTTAATTTAATTTTTTTTATAATTAATTTTAACGTTTTACTACATGACCTCTGACTCGCGCAATTGTCCCGAATCACTCCAAAATTGCACCGAATATATTGTTTACATATACAAAAAAATTTAATAAATCAAAGTAATACGGTTAAATTTAAAAAGATTTGAAACATAAACATCACATAAATGACACTGACATTATTACCTCACATAGCGTGCGTGCGTAGCCCCCACACACCCCCCCCCCCCCCCCCCCGCTCCTCCCTCCTCCCCCCACTTCCACCCTCCTCCGCCCTCCCTCCCCCCCTCTCCTCCTCCTCTCGAATCCCACCTCACCACCTCTCACCACCCGCTCCCCTTTTCCCTTCTAAGGTGATAAATAATCCCTTGCATTTTAAATCATCTAATGTTTCATAAACGCGATGGGGGAGGATTACATGTTATAAACATGAATACGGTGTTTTTACAAACTGTGAATTGCTATTCTGAAATATAATAGCCTAAACAAGTCCTTCTTTGATTAGACCCCACTATATGACGGTTATCTTTTCCGAGATAGAGATAGCGTGGAATGCTGTGAATAAGAATCTATTTGGGACTGAGCTTCCTACTGGTTGTACCGGAGCCCTTTTAGTAACCTAAAAGCTTCTTATTGAATCATATGCAGAGCTTGGTTTGGCTAAGGCTCAGTTGGGGCATCTTCTTGTGGTTATTGATTATCTCAAGGTCTCGGTGTTTTGATCTTTGGGCAAATATGTTTTTTAATAAATTGTACTTTGAATTATTAACTTATGGGTGTATAACAACGTAACACCTATAAACTTATATTCAAATGTTTACCATAAACACCATGTAATATCACTCAAAACATTGTATGTTGATCTTTTTGATGTTTATCTCAGGTAATTGAGCATCTTATGGCATGGAGTGGCACAGACTTGAAGATGGCTAAACTGTTATCATTCAAACTTTATGTTTTCATGTAGATTTTGGGACCTCTGTTTGTAAAAACTCTGATGAAATAATGAATGATAACTTATCTTTTAAAAACACCTCTTTTGAGTCATTTTCTATGATTATGACTGTTGTACTATGAAATAATACCCCAGATTAGCTTCCGCTGCTATATGTCAAAAATGGGGGTGTTATATTCTTGTTGACTACTTCATCAACAACGATCTTGAGTATCTGAAAGGTGGAAGTTCAAGTAGCAAATACGCGACTTCTACAACAAGAGCCAAGGCTGCTAAGTATGACAATATTGATGGCATAAAAGACATGGTTCCAACATTGTGGAGTCCAGTGAAAGGAGCATACAACAAACATGTTGTCTGGGGAACGTATCACTAGGGTCCGAAACGACAAAGATTTTATGCATATGCATGCCACTAGAAATCTCCACATGATGTCTACGCCAGAAGAAAAATTATTACGGTAACCAATATTAAAGTTATGAGGTGGTATGACTATGGGTGTTTGGAAGAGATTGTAGTTCGAAAAGATGATAATGTGCTCTACAAGTTCAAGGAAGGCGACTTCCCAAGACTTAATCTGCGTGATATTGAAGATATGCTACTTCTCTTAGTCCAGAAGAAACTGTCCAATCCTGATGTGGATGATCGGTACGACTTAGGTGTGGCATTGAGAATGTTTACTAGACGTATTGTCATTCTTCACCATGTCGAAGACCTTTAGTTGGGAGTTAAAAGCTATTAGAAGAAACTTAATATCATCAGACCAGAGACAACCAGATCTAACATCTCCAAACTAACCCCATACATTGCATACAAAAACCCTCAAGGAATCATTTATCAAGACAAGTACAAAAGAAACAGGTTGATGCGCTCGGATAAACTATATAAATTTTGTGATGGGACGCTCTCATCTGTCAGAAGTGTGCTTGATGATATTGCTTCCAACTTGGAGATGGATTACCTGCCAAAAAGACATTGGAGTAACTTGGAAATGAAAAGGTCCCACATCATGGTCAAGGCGATTGATAAGCTGCTCTTTGAAAGGAGGTTGATGCGTAATTTGGAGAAGTTTGTTGGTGGATGTGACTACGAGAATGATCTCGGGCTGCTTGAACGGACAATATGACCATGTCATATCTTGCCCTTCCATATTTTAGGTCATTTTTCTGTAATTTAATAATCATGTGAATATGTATATATAAGTAGTGTAGACTATTATTAGGCATATATTGTGTTTGAGTATTAATTTTCAAGAATTTCTTAGTAAGTTCAAAATCTTTCAAATAATCGTACTCAAACACCATATAATACCCTCATAATTTGAGGGGGAGCATAAAAAATATTCCTATTACGGCTTGTTAATAATTGGACATTCTTTCCTCGAAAGCAGTTATATTTAAATCAATTGATATTCAAAATATCAAGAGATTTAATATTTTTGATAAGGGGAGAAATGTGATTAAAATATATGGCTATTGATGCGGTCGTCGTTAGACTTCAACAAGAAGTTTTACAACTCCCTAGGCAGAGCACCTAATCGTTGTAGCAGTAGTATAGGCAAGACTCGGGGGTTGTTATCGTTCACTTAAGGAATAGGTTGGGAAGGCTTGATCACGGTCTAACAGAATTCTAAGGGTTGAGAGAAGATTATTTTTGTATTTTTGTGTTTTATGGAAAGCAAGTAAATCATATAATTGGAGAGGTTGGATTGGTTTTAGCTATTAAACTAAAATCCTCACTTAAATACTAAACTAACTGGTGATAAACAATAAGAAAACACGACTGTGTTATTTAATCATGTATTACTCCCTAGAAAATTTTTTGGCTTCTCGTAGTGTTGTTGCCCTTGTCATTTTGATGTCTGTGTATAATATTTTCTAAGTATGAACATTACACGAACCGCCGGTGTCTACTTAGTATTTCGCTAGAGCCACGCACAGTAAGGTAGTATGAAGACTATTTAAAAGTCCCCTAGGGAGTACATAAGTACATGTGAAAATATCATTGTGTGTGTGGATCAACCATATTTGGGGCGCTCATCCTCGGCGCTGCGCTCGCGGCTCTCGCCTGTTACCCGATGGTTATCCTTTTACACAATCATGTTTTCCTGACTATCAACAACGATTGCAGACAAAATCTAGTTTTCTAAGACCTAACATGCAATCCATCACAAGATGCAAACACTAAGATTATATTCTAGGTTTATAACAATCAATAAATAACACAATAGAAGGGTGCTAACATGTTAATAAAACAAGAACAGTAGATGAATCAAATAATACATAGACATATTGGAATGGATTAATAAACCTTACTTGATTAAATCTTCGTTTGTAGTGAAGTACAATAGGGTTTTTAGGCCCTAAAATCTTCCTAATAGTTGCTAACGAACTAGGGTTTCGTAAAAAAACCCTCTTTTTATTCTAAAGTTCACACTAAAACCCTAAAGTGGGTTTGTATATATAGGAAAATTCGTTGTGGGGGTTATTCGCGCGCCACCATTTTAGTCGTTGTGCTGAGATGACTCTCATCGCGACGCTCGCTCGCGGGAGGGTAGTGAACTTAGATGTGTCATAAGTCAGTGACGTGCTTTGGTTTCATTATCGCACCGGTGTACGTTATATTGGAGATGCCGTCTTAGATGTTGAGAAACTTTTCTTGAGTGATGTTGGTGTAGGTCCGTAGTCTTGTCATGATTATTAGTATTTCAAATAAGGCAAAGTAGTGTATTCTTTCCCCAAAAAAAAAAAAAAAAAAAAAAAAAAAAAAACAAAAAAACAAACCAAAAAAAAAAAAATGTCTTAAATGCAAATATAAAAAGGAACATTAAGTATTATTTTAGGATAAATTGAGATTTAGGAGGTTTTTAAAGACCAAAAAAAGTGTATTATAAAATGACATTTCAATATACATTAGGATTTGCTTGTCCTTAGCATGAGGGCTTTTACTAGACAATATCAATATGAGGGGTATTTTACTCATTTTAAAATATTTTACAAACCTTAGACTCGTAATTAAAAGTACAGAACATATACACTAGCCCCCCACTGCCGCTTCCCCCCCCCCCCCCCCCCCCCCCCCCCCCCCCCCCCACCACCCCACCAAACAACCCCCCACACCACCTACATAAGTGTTTGGATTCTCTCTTTCACTTGGGTTGTATAACTGAATAATAACATAAAGGGGAAATGGAAAATCAACATATTACCTGTTATAGCATAAATTACATATGTTGGTAAAGTGGTATTAACTCCAGCATGGCAAGCATTATTCATTACTATCTAAGAGGTTTTTTA
Organism: Tanacetum coccineum; assembly: GCA_026074375.1. Classification (NCBI taxonomy): domain Eukaryota; kingdom Viridiplantae; phylum Streptophyta; class Magnoliopsida; order Asterales; family Asteraceae; genus Tanacetum; species Tanacetum coccineum. The sequence continues at coordinate 16,012 of BQNB010085798.1, forward strand.
AAAGGTTATGTTGTGTAGGTGTAAGATTAACAAATAAGTAAACGGAATGGGGAAATAGTTAGGATCCTTTTGGTGGTTATATGGGTGACTTTGGAGTGGAATGGGCAAAGCTAATTTTTATATATAAAACGCCTTGGTTTGGTTTTAGCTAAGACCAGACTTGGACGAAGATCTACTAACTCTACATTCAATCTCTTTCTTTTTTCTTTTCTATTTTTTTAATATACATAATACATCACCTGAGGTTTATAATATGTACCCCTACACTTGGATGCGAGAGAGAGACCATGGCTCGATATTTACATCTAACTAATGACCCAAATTTGCGGTGGATCAAAATAACATGGGATCATTTGAAAACATATGAGGACCGGGTATTGATTAACTTTTCTTCTCATGAAGATAGAGACCCGCGATAATAAATTACCTACGTGAACTCCACAACAATTCCTCTCGCATAACTGTATTTACAAGGATAAGGACTTAGCAACCATGTAATCAAATAAATTAACTTGGGTTGAAAACAAGTAATGTTTACTAAAAAGGAGTACATACTAGGTTGGCTAAGGCGATTTGGGTGTAACGATTGGTTTAGGGGTGATAATGCTCTTCATTAATAATTTGGAATCCACCAGAAGATTACAACGATCCGTGGGAAAAAGGATATAGCTCGGGGTATTACTGGGAGGCTTTCATGTATAAAGGTGAGTGCACATGGCAAAGGTGTGGAGATAGTTATATGTCGGCAATGTGACCATATAACAATTACAAGTTTAAAAAAATGGGTTAATTAATGTCTTATCATCAAATCATCAATATACAATGCGTTGGGATGATACATAACAAGTTTAGAAATTTAATATCACGGTAATCATTAATTTAATACGATTCATTGCTCATAATCAACTCTCCCACACCCCCCCCCCGCCAGCCAGCCCACCCACCCTGACACAACCCCCACCACCCCCCAATCCACCCCCCGCCCTTCCCCACAACTACCCCACACACTCCCCACACCCCACCTCCTCACCCCATCATCTCCCCTAGCCCACAGCGTCCCCCCCCCCAATGACAGACTAAACACATGTGATGCTTACTCTTTAACTGAGAAAGCTAAAGGAATAAACTATCTTGGGCTAATCAATATTTATATCGATATTCCTAAAGATTTATGGGCGTATCACATTTTTAGGGTGGTGGAATTCTTAGGGTTATTGTGTGTATTTATATTTATCATGAGAAGTTTTTTAATACTCGGTTTTAGCGGTAATGTGTCATAAATTTTTTATTTTTGGGTAAAAATCACTCTTATGTTATGTTCTCGATATATTACCCATCATTTTAAGAACGATGCAAATAGTAACTGACGAATAGTATCTAAGATGTATAGTCCCCCTACACTTAAGTTGTATATATTGTCCCAAATGTTCTCTAGGAAGCACCATTTGAAAACGATATTGGGAAAAGTCTCCTTACTCCCGAAAAGATACTAGTATCCGGTTTGTCAATATAGAGAAGAAAAGCGATAACTGGGTTAAGTTCCAAGAATTCAATGAATTCTATGACTTACAGTTTCTTTCAAAATATAATTGAATCAAAGACAAAGACACTACCACAAGTAAATTGTAGATAAACAAATATACAATATGAATTTAAGGTCGATCGATAGATAGGATGAGGATTGTTCTATATAGAGAAGGTTTTGCAGGTTTTATAACAGTAGTATCATATATTAAAATGTTATGAAGTTTTATTTCAAAAATATTAATTTTGAGTTTTTTTGGATGGATATAAGCCGTCAGGGTAGGGTAGTTGTGACCTTCACAGGTGGTATGGTGCCAGTGTAACATATAAATCGTTCCGATGCGTCTCCAAATTTTGAAAAACGAAATTTTTTGTTTTTGATGAAAAATTTCCTGCACTTGATTCCATAACAAATAGCTGCATAAAACCTAATATTTAACAATTCAATCATATGACGCGAATTAATTAAACAATTATTTATATGTTTGACTTTGGCTAAAAAGCCGGATCAAATTACACTACACTTACCTTCGCGTTGCAAAAAATACCTTTGATTGAAATTAGAGAGGATAAAGACAAAAACAAAGCATGATTACAAGATAGTTCAACATATAAAACAATTGGAGTTCCACGATTAAAGTATACATGACACTCCTAATTGCAAGAAAAGTAAATTGGGTTACCTCCCAAGAAGCGCTTTTCTTTATTAACGAGTCTTATAGCTAGACTCTAGGTCACACGTCCTTACGTGACTTCTCCTTCATCATCCATTCCAGTTGCATATTCAGGGCCTAACTCTAAACATTCCTTGTAGAACCCTAATATCTTACTTATTACATAGTTAACTCCTCTTCTCTTGTCCTCATCGTTCCTATGGTAGACAGATTTTGTGTGTTCCTTTTCTAGGTTTGACAACGAGTTGTATTGTTCTATCTTATTAGGCATTTTATTGGCAACTTATGGTATCCGTTGGTGAAATCCTATCTATCCTTCGGGGGTAGGTTGTGAGTCATATTAGGATATTTTAAGGGAGAAGGCCTCCTATTACTACTGTGAAACCTAATGGTCTATGCATGAGCTAAATCACCGGATACTCTTCCATGAGTCAACAAACATAGGTTGAAATGTTTCTATAAATACATGCATCTTTAATCCTCCCTATGAAATTTAAACTAATATCCTCATTCGCATCTTCCCTAGGGTTGGGTTTTCTCCTTATGATCTAATTATACATCATTCGGGTCATGATATTTAAAGGGGAGTTAAGGTCAATGTAGGCTTTTTCGACATGCACATGCCTAATGTTGCATGGTATCTTAAGATTGGAGGAGCATCCTTCCGTGATGATGGGGTTTGTAGAAATATTTCTTTTCTATTTCCAACAACTTATCAAATTTAATTAACTACACACACTAATTCAAAATACCTACAATTGTTGCCCCTTCACCTTCATCGGGGCCCTCATTTTGAGGTTCATCATCGTCTCGTATGATCTAAATGAACATTACTTCTCCATCATCCTCTTTAGATCAGATAAATTTCATATTGGAGGATTGGGGAACCAGTCCAGGCGATTCAAGCATCGAATTCAACTTTTGTACTTATTCTGTGGCGATGGAAGCAAATGGATCAGGTTGTGGGTGTGGGTTAGAGTTGATGTTTCCAAGGTTGCCTTTTTCTTCTTGTCCTACGTCAGGCTCATTATCTTAGGATTCTTCTGGCTGCTTGGGGTGGATTGTGATGCGTTGATTGAGCTATGGATGGGGGTTGAGCATTGCGGATCTTTAGTTGGGTAAGAATGAGCAAACAAAACTGGATGAGTTCCTAGTTTCGGGTTCTTAACCGTATCGCTAGGTAATGTTTCCGCTATTTGATCTGTGATGGCCTTCAACATAGTGTCTATTTTGTTGGTCATCTTACCTTGTTGTCGTTTGAAATCGGCTTCAAACTTGGACAATCTGACGTCTTAAGATGCCATGAATTCGGAAACCAGTCCTTATATATTTGATTGGTTGTTAAAATTTTAAGGACGGTTGTTGAAGGAACGGTTCAGGATTATACCGTTGTGTTGGAACCGGTTAGGTGGATTTGAAAAATTATTTTGGGAATTTTGGGGTTGTCTCCACCTAAGGTTTGGGTGACTTTTCCAAGATGGATTGTAGTTGTCACCAATATTGTTTTGCTCGGGCTTGAAGGTATACCACTTACCTCCTGTTTCATCGGTACGCGAGGATGCATATTCAACAAAGGCTTGTTCGGGATCTTCCATGCAATACTGAGTGTCGTGGGGACCACTTCAGATCTCACACGAGGTAGTGATTTTGTTTACTTAGGTAGGTTGTGTAAGAGTAAGATGAGCTTCCATCAAGCGTTGAACTTGATTTTCGAGCTCGATTAGACGGCAGTCGGATGTACTCGGGACATCTTGAGGCAAAGCGATTGCCTTGACCGGCTTAACAAAATCCCTTGGGTCGCTTCAACTTTCGTTGTCATTGAGGGCGAGGTCCTCTAATAATACCCAGGATTCTTCGGCATTGAGGTCACGAAGCTTACCACCGGCCGATTGGTCAATGGTTCGTATTGTGACAGGATTGACATGGTCATAAAAAATTTGGACTTGGAGCCAAAGATCTACGCCATGATGAGGGACTTTTTGGAGTAAGTCCTTGAAACAAGTCCATGCTTCGGATAAATATTCTCCATGATGTTGTTGGAATATTAGGATATCGTTGCAGAGTTTTTGCGGTCCTTCCCGGTGGAAAGAATTGAGCAAGGAATAGGGTAGTAAGATCCTCCCATGTGGTGATGGATCCTGCTGGAAGGCGTTCAAGCTAATTGCTAGCTTGATCGTGTAGGGAAAATTAAAATAAATGCAGGCGCGTTCTTTCCTTATTGTCAACGTAAAGGTCAAGTGAGTCCACAAGTTTAAGAAAATCCTTGAGGTGTTGGTTTGGATCCTCAGACCGAAGTCCATGGAATGAGCATCCGTTTTGCACTAACTGGATGGTGTTGGATCGAAGAGGTACCACATTGTTCCCTACGGGGAGCTCAATGGTATTCCTATAGCCCTCGTGGCTAGGTTTGGAGTAGTCTCCTAGAGTACGGATATGATTCTCGTCTCCTATGGTGGTTGACAAGAATGGGTTACGAAATGGATATCACAAAGAAAAGATAGACTACAAGAAAGCTAATATGCAGACTTAAAGTCTTACTTAAAAGGATCCAAGCAAGTAGAACTAAGATAAACTATGATCAGAACCTAACTATTCCCCAGGCAGCAGCGCCAAAAACTTGATGCAGTTGTCGTTAGACCTCAACAAGAAGTTTTACAACTCCCTAGGCAGAGCATCCAATCATTGTAGTAGTAGTATAGGCAAGACTCGGGGGGTTGTTATCATTCACTCAAGGAATAGGTTAGGAAGGCTTGATCACGGTCTAATAGAATTCTAAGGGTTGAGAGATGATTATTTTTGTGTTTTTATATTTTATGGAAAGCAAGTAAATCATATAATTGGAGAGGTTGGTTTGGTTTTAGCTATTAAACTAAATAATAATCTAAACTAATGGTGATAACAATAAGATAAAAGACTGTGTTTATTTAATCATGTATTACTCCCTAGATTGCTTCTCCTAGTGTTGTTGCCTTGTCACCTTTGTGATGATCTATGTAATTATTTCCTAAGTCATGAACGAATTATACGAACCCGCCATCTACTTAGTATTCCGTTAGAGCAACGCATAAGTAAGGTAGTATGAAGACTATTACAAGGCCCCTAGGAGTACACTAAGTGCATGTGAAATATATTAAAAGTGGATCAACCATATTAGGGGGCAAGGTAGTATGAAGACTATTACCCGATGGTATCCTTTCTACACAATCATGTTTTCCTAGACATATCAACAGCGATGCAGACAAAAGCTGGTTTTCTAAGACCTAACATGCACATCCATAACAAGAAGCAACACCACTAAGATCTACATTCTAGGTTTCATATAATCATAAATAAACACAATAGGAGGTTTAGCCAAGCATGTTAAAGATAAAGCAAGAACAATAAATAATCACACAACAAGACATATTGAATGATTAAGTAAACCTTACTTGATTAAAACATGAGTTGGAGGAAGTACAATAGGGTTTTTAGGCCCTAAAATCATCCCTAATAGCTGCTAAACGAACTAGGGTTCGTACCCTCTTTTTATTTTAAAGTTACAGACTCAAAATCCTAAATTCGGGTTTGTATATATAGGAAAATCGTTGTGATGGCGTCGCGTTTTAGTCGTGACGCCGTCATGATGGAGAATATTCTAAATAATGGGTTGGGTTTTGAACTCTGATGCCGTTGTTAGATCCAGTGACGCCGTCTTAGTCTTTGTTGTGACGGTGTCACGTTATATTGGTGACGTCGTCTCCAGCTGCTGAGAACATTATCTTGAGTGATGTTAGTGTAGGTTCGTAGTCTTATACGTTTCTTCTCCAAATGAGCCCAAGTCATGTGTAATTCTTCCAAATGTCTTCCAAATGCCAAATACCTGAAAAGGAACGATTAAGTACCTATTTTGGGCAAAAATGCACGATTTAGGGGGTTAAACGTCCTTGAAAAAGTGTATAAAACGACACCTCATCAGCTATTAATATGATTTTTAAGATCTCAAGTATACGCTATCCCATATATGTGCTAAACTCTTTTGATTAATCGATGCACATATGAAGGAGGAGCAGATGGTTACGTGATTGGCTGAAATGTGGTAATACCAAAGACCGATGATGTGTCGTTGTGTGGTGTATATTTTATTGATTCAAGTTTTAAATTTATATTTTACCGACTAAACCAAAAACAACACTTTAACGGGCAGTGTACCCGATCAGTAGTAGTTTATAAGTAGGGTGTTAAACACTTGAAGCGAGGTTAAATCTATCAATTTAATTAATACCTTGGTTATCTAATCTATGTTAATTCTATCCTAATCTAAACCTATGTCAGTCTAACTCCTAATTCTAACAACAAAATAGGGGTTTTCAGCCTGAGAGACTGTCACTGTTTGGTTGGTGACTACAATCAATTCAAGGCAATTTAACCCACGCGAGCTAATTAACAAAAGATAAAAGAGCGGTTGAGCCAAATATACAAAAATTGTATTAACCATTATTAATCCGATTAGAAAGTTGGTTTGTTTATTAAGTGCAATGATTTCTTCTCTCGAGGTGGCATATCATTCTTAAGACTTAGGCGTTACATCATCCTAAGACCTAGACACATTAATTTTGTCATAATTAAAGCATCCGCATAAAGCATCCTTCTTTGCTGATTATAATCTATCTTAGGGATTAAAGTAATGGTGATCTTGTTAAACCCTAGCTCATAGAGACTTTACCCACTTACTGCTTAATGGTAGTTTCTACACTAGTAGTCCACTTGTCCAACTATCCAATGGAATCAAAACGTTACTAGTTGAATTATCTAGGTCACCTGCTAGTCAACACGATCAATAAACCATTGGCAATATCCAATTAATTAGTTAAGCCCGAAGCGTATCCTAGACACAGATTTAGAAGGACAATATTTATGATACTATGGTTCTAGATGTATAAATTATGAAGATCTATCCCAGACTCTAGATCTACTTGGTCCATATCACTAGATCCAGTTGAATGATAGGTCGCATACAAAAGCGCATAAACAAGTATAAATTGATAAACATAAACAAGCATTCAACGATAAATCAAGAAATCGAGATAAACAAATACAAAACATTCAGATCTTCATAATAATGGCTAATACCCGAAGGTATTAGCCTTCAAATGTCATAATAAATACAAGAGCAATTATTTAGCCAAGGTAAACTAAACGAGTTAACGAATGATACCAAAAACTGAATGATTACTCACGTATATGGAATTACATGATGTCTCCTTTGGAATTGATAACGTTGCTCGACCTCTTCTACTCTTTTTCTCCTCTGAAAATTGACTTTTATGGTTTAGGTATCGAGAATATGAATTAGCACACTTAAAACTCAAACTCAATTCTTATTGAGTCTTCCATTTATAAGTTTGGAAGTCGTGATCTATACGGCGTATCCAAGTGATTGGATAACGGCGATATTGGGATATATTCTTATATAGTGAGACCTTTACGCTTGATATCTTCTCTAGAAAATATATAATATATCATATCACCATATTTCAATACAATGCGAGCGTATTGGAGTCTTCATACGACGTATTAGAGCTAATATCCGCTCTGTGGTCTTTGTGATGCAGGCACGAAATACGCCGTATCTTCCTTGATGGATACAGCTTATGGTCTTCAAAATAGTAATCTCAAAATATCTCATTTATGCTCCAGATAGCGCGCCTTTTTTCTAACTTGTTGCCAAGTCTCCATAATTACTATAATTCTCAAATTATAACGCTTAAGAAACAATCTTGCAGTAACTATACAAAATGGGTTAATAACATGGGATAAATGATGCTATAAAATAGACGTTATTTGATGCATCAAATATCCCCCCACTTGAATCCTACTTGTCCTCAAGTAGCCTTTAGAAGTTTATAAAAATGTATCCTTAAGGATATTTTCTGTTAAAGCATTTATTCGATCTATTACAAGTACACAACCAAACACCTCACGAAATAGGAAGATGAAAACACTCAAATCACTCAACTAATCTATGTGGTAACATATAACTAATTCGCTTAATTGCTCGGGTCGTATGATGAGAAATGCTATCAAAAGCTTTGCAAGGATACCATCTCCACGCACTAAAGCTTAAGGAAGTAACAAGTTATAAAGGAAAATTTGTTTTGTATGGAAAGGCTTACGTATGATGTTAACACACCGCCCAAAATTTGGTTCGCAGCGGAAAAGGGTCCGTGCTGTTACTCGATAGATCATACCACAAGATGTATATAGAACGACCAAAAGTTTGGTATTAAGAACTGATACATTGGATTTAACAAAGTTAATTTGTTACATAACCAAAGCTTCACTTGCTCCACCATCATTCAAATACAAAGATTTTTAGCCCATAACAGTTATACAAAAGATGTAATGCTATAAAATCTTTTAAATGCGAGAATATCCAGAGACCAAAACGACCATTATACCCTTTCGAAACCATCGTGCTTACTAATCCCACTGAAAACATTGGCTTTAAACGTCAACAATATTGTTGGTGAATTCATAAGGTTTGATAAAACTCATATATTGTAGGACCACAAGAATTCCGAAGTGTATGATAACTGCAAAAATGCAACATCTTATAAATAGTAATTACGTTGCCCTAAGCTCATGAACACTTGAAGCTCGACATAAAATTAATACCATAGAAAATGTGCCTACATTGCCCGTGTGATTTGTTCTACTAACCCGCAACACCTACATTGCCCGTGATGATGTTTTAACCCGCAACATCCTATGTTCGACATGGTATACGTTTGTTTGCCCAGTGATAGCTAATCACCCGAACAAGGATGTCAATCCCAATAGATCTATTCATAACATTCACGCTCACAGTCCAGTAATTGACAGTTCATGATAATGGGCTCAGATTGGGTTATCGCTACTTAGGCAACACATAATCATAATATAAAAGTATCCACTTGTGTCCAGTTGTAAAGCATTGCATGTTTCTCACCCCCAAAAACTTATAAAACAAAAGCATGTAAAACGTGGGGCTATGAACTCACCTTGAGTGAGCGAATAACAAGAATATCACAGATAATGCATCACGTAAATCGTCAGATGCAGCCTATTTAAATAAAGGTCGTATAAGTACTAATCACATTGGGTAATTACTACCATGCATAATTTTATATAGCTAATCACCATCTAATTGTTTTGGAAAAGTCGTGTTTAATAAGTTAAAACGTTTATAATTACCGTTGTAGTAAAACTGGCGTAACTTTCGCGTTTCGAGTCCGTTTGAGGTGTTTCTTGTGCTCACGCTTTCGAATTAAGTCGAGTTATAAAAATTTGACATTTTCAAATTTTGGACATACTGGTGAACAGTGACTTTTACTGTTCACACCAGATCATAAGTTTATTTATATAGTTTTTGTTGTCGTAAAACTCGTAAATGTCGTATTTTCTTCGTTATAGCTCCGTTTTTAGCGATTCTTTCGAGCACGTTCTCGTAATTGAAAGTTCTAATGATTTATGAGGTTTACAAAAATAAAAGTTTCTGTCATGAATAGTAACTTTTATAAAAATTGTTTTATAAAAGTATTAATTTTCGTAAACTCGCGAAATTCATAACTCATTCGTTATTAATTGAAAATTTTTGTTTCTTATCATTTTGAAATCCTAAAAATATGTGTAATCTGTTAAAAATATCAAACTTGCTGTTTTATATAATTTTTATAAATTGTTTTATAAAAATTCTTTTATAAATCCGTTTATTTATCGTATAACTTGTTTTTACCGTAACTTTTTCGTTATTTATCCGTTTTTCAAGTTTCTTACATGCTTGTAATCATCTTGAGATTTAGTAATTTATAAAAACATAAAATAATTATGCTTATATTCGAATTTTGGACAGAAGGTTGTGATGACTTTCTTAAATCCATTTTTAAACTTTGTTTTCATACTTTCAACTTTGTAACTTTACCACAAGTCTTATATATACCATATATGTTATATGTGTTACATATAATAAGTCCATTAGTCCACATATTGTCCATTTGTCCAAGTTACCAAGATGTACAACTCATAAACATCTCATGAAAACATAAACTTTACTTAAGTACCTTTTAACTACAAGTTCATACTTGAACTTTTTATACATTAACCAAGTGTGTACAAGATTTATACTTCCAATATAACTTTATTTTAGTGTTCATATAACATAACCAAAAGTCCATAAACAAGA
>BQNB010085799.1:4001-25703 GCA_026074375.1 Tanacetum coccineum
TAAGTGTTTAATTGCTTTTAATTGTTGCTTTTATTTAGTAGTTATAGATAATCAAAAATATACTTTCTCTCATTCAAATCTTAATCCGAGCTCTTAAGGAATTTTCTTAATTGCTCTTGTGGTATTATATTATATATTTTATTAGTATATAAAACTACTAATCAATACCATTTTTGACCCCGACATCCCTATTCATCATTCTTTTATGCTGGGTATATCTAATCGGAGTGGAACTTTCATGAAATTCAATGTTTATCCAAACCACTTGAATGAAAGTCCGATAGAGATTTTATCTTCTACTTACTCCCCCATGAACTAATGAATTCGGCGTCGAGACAGGCTCAAGACTCGGTTAACAAAAACAAGCGCTTCGTGGGTGGCAACCCATGCTTATCCATTCTATCTTCTTTCTATTAATAAGTGTTTTGTGTTGTGATGAGGCTCGCCTCTTCCATTATCCATGTTTTGTGTTTTGTGTCGTATTGTCCAAGATGTCTCGGATTTTTGAAGCCTCTCGTGCTCGCGGTTTTGTCCTTCGATCACAAGAGCTTCAAATCCTCAGCTTCATTTGGGAATCCAATATCCTAATCTAATCGACTAACGTTTTTCTTTTGGCATAATTAATAAACGGCCTTAGATTTAAATAGAGACCCTTCTTAAAACATTGAGGACAATGTTTCATTCTAGTATGGGGGGGATCTTCGATTTGATTGTGCCTGCAGCCATTGTTTTCACGTAATCCCGTTTTTACCACCAAAATTTCAAAAAAATGAAAAAATTTAAAATTTTTCAAAAATAAAATAAGTGTTTTGTCACAATTTTGACTTTCCTGCTGGGTAGAATAAGAATAAATTTTGACCCGATCGAGTGTGTTGAGCTCTAGCTTGTTCCTTAACGTTTAGACTAAGCGTTCGCAGAAATTCGCGAAGAATGAAAAATGATAGAGTTAAGTATAAGTTGGATGCTAAACAAGGATTAGTTGGAAATCTTAAGAGCTCATGTATGTAATTTGTGGCTTTTTCTCCCATAAGCTCTTAACCGGATTAATATACATGCTATTTTTGGAGATTAAACTTAAATCAAAAAAAATTTATGTAGTTAATAGCAAAAATTTTAGTCTTAGTTCAAATTTATACTTAAATTTTTCAATAAGAAGTATTCTCTATATCGTAAAAAAAAATGATAATATGTTGAAAAATGAAAAAATATAATAAATATGAACTGTGGGCTGATAAAAGTTTGCTGCATCTTGCCGCCTCATAACCGATGTTACAGCCTTCTAAAGAAAGCCCATAGTAAGAATAATAATCCGAGACCGATAAAAGTTTGCTGCATCTTGCCGGCTCACAACCGACATTGCAGCCTTCTAAAAGGTCGAGGGTTACAATTGCATCAATGTTATGTTTAATATTAAGTGTGAATTAATAAATGAAAATCTCTTTTTGTTAAATTTAAATATGCTTTTGAACTTTGACTATTCTATTTTATGTTTCTAAATAAGCTATGTGTAAACGGGAAACCTGAGAGTTTTTGAAACCTAAGGTCCGTTTGTAGTCCGATACTAGTCCTTTGTGAGTGTAAAAGCCTGGGTCACTTAGCCGTAAGGTTGGGATGTGCCGAGACGAAAGTCGCTACATGGGATGATTTCGCCTTCAAACTCATTATTCTCGGGTAGAAGGTGAAGCATAGAATTTTGCAAAACGTTGATCCATGGTTGAAATTCAAAATAGCACATACACCCAAGATATAATAATTGTCGAGAGTGAAAAGTTCACAAGTTACAAATATGAGTAGTGTTAGCATCTTAACTGGTATTTAACTGTGATTTTGTTTTAACCTTAGTTTGGAGCAAGTGAAAAGTCGAGAACGATGAATTTATCCTTTTTGGGGCATTCTCGGATCGAAATTGCATCTAGTTTCGTATGATCCCATAAAAGTTATAAAATAAACGAAAGTCAAATAAGTTACGTTACGTTTGCTACAAATAATGAGGAAAAAAATGAAAAAGATACAAAATATGTGTAGAGATAGTGTAAAAAACAGGTCGAAGATTACCCACAGGGCCCCCTCTATTCTAAGACACGCCTATCCGATTTCCTCCTTTTCTCTTTCCAAAAAACACACATCGATGAACCCTTAGCACCTTTCTCGAGGTCCCCCGCCGTACCAACCCAGTGTCGAGGTGGGGGATCGAGATTCTTAGTTTTCTTATAGTACTTATCTCTTATGCATTACGTCTTGAAGAGACTACGCAATATTTTAGTATGGGGAAGATTTTGGTTATGTGACCTAGATTAACAACTCGTGTTGCCATTTCAAAACTGGACTAAATGACAAAAGTGTTGTATATATGAGAGAAATACATTTGTATTGTCCCGTGACTTAAATGACCAAAAACGTACCAAAAATACATTGTATTTGTATGTTTTCACTTATATTGTACAGGTAACGGATAATCAAGAAAAGGACAAAATCAAAGCCAAAACAACAAGAAACGAGCACGGAATGGAAACGCGTGGAAAAGACAAAAAGTCACAGTCAAAGCCGAAGCCAAAACCGAAGAATACTTAATGGGCCCACCCGAACCCATCTAATGGGTCGGGTCAGCCCATTAGTATATTGCATAAAGACTTTTAAAGCCCAATGTTTAAATAAAAGCCCATATCCCTTTTATATAATACACACGGCCCAAACAAGAAAAAAAGCCCAACACTACTTAACTGAGTTAAAACCAAAAGGGCTGTTAAGTGTTGTTAGCATCAAGGACCATCAATGTAATGAATAGATATAACCTTGAGGGCCTTATCTGCCAAACCCTTAAACTCTTCATTACCACAAGGACTAAAGCTGCAAACATATATAAATACATGAGGGGCTTGTTCTGCCTAACCACCAAACTCATACCTGTAAACCAAAAACCTCCTTTCCCCTCCATAAACCAACCCATCCCCATCTCCACTGTTCACGCTTCCCTGTCCCCTCCTCCTCGTTTACTGTTCACCCCCAACCAAAAACTCATTAAAACCCTTCCCCACCCCCACATGGCCTCTTGCCACCTTGGCAATCCCCAAGAACCTCATTGGACAACAAAAATCAAGGGTTTAGATCATTTACCTTGGGCTCAAAGAAAGTTTAAAGGCTAGGATTGCTTTGTGCTTTCATCTCACACAACAAACACACCCTAGTTTCTGTCTCAGCAAAGAAACACAATGGGAAGAGGACAAAAGACCAAAGAAGCCAAGACAGAGTCGTGTATAAGCCAGTTGGAGTAGTTTTAAGTTTTGAAGTAGTTAGTTTTTAACCTAGTGTAATAGTTAGCTTGTTCTTTTAAAAATCTTGTAACCTGTTTTTAATTAATGCAATTTCAGTTTTAGCTTAAATTCTGTTTACCTTAATATTGTGTTAAAAAGTTACCAAAAGTTTTTCAAAAGCTCTTTTAAGCTCTCACTTAAGCATTTTATTAATCTGTTTTAAGAAAACTCTAAAGAAACTTAAGAAAATTTTTTATAAAAACCAAAACAAAAATCTCCCTCAAATCACCTCAGCTTTTATGGAAGATAAGCAAACAATGGAAGTGCTTATAGACCTACTAGCTTGTCCTTTTGACAAGCTAGAGCTTGTAGATTGCTTAATTTACCCTGTTTGTGCAAGGGGCTTGTAAGTTTTCCATTTTCCATTTCTGGCTTATTTTCACTGTTCATTAGCTTATTTATGCTTATTTCCTGCTTCTTTATGTTTATCTATGCTTATGAATGCTTTTTTATTGCTTTTATGTCTTTCATTTGAGTTTTTATGCAAAACTGTCATTATTTGCTTATAAACTGCTTATTGCCTTTTAGCTTATTTAAGTGCTTATTACTGGTTCTTTTACACTTCTTGTTGCTTAATATATACTGCTAATCATCTGTTTTTCAAAACCTTTTCTTGAATTCTGTTTAATCAGTTTTAAAGAGCATTTAGAAAAATTAAAGGGGTGTTTGGCATAAGGACCCAAAGTGGGTCATTTTTGGTATAAATACCATTGGGTCATTTTGGGCCACTTTAACCTGCATTTTTAAGTTGATTTGAACTGTATTTCAAGATTTTTAAGTTTAAAAAGTGGTTTTTAAGTTATTTTCTAAAGGGCATTAACAACTGTGGTGACATACAGTTTGTTAAATGCTTAGTAGATTAAGCTTTCTAATCAAACTTTTAAAACCTGCTTTATATGTCTTTTTAAGTACCAAATGCAGTAGGATAATTACTTTTGGTTTTCCTTGTTTTAATCAAAATCTGTTAACTATTTTTAGTCATTTTTAGTTTCAAAAAGCCCTCTTTTTTTACTTCTAATTTTCAGCTTTCAAATTTTTTAGCATAAGCTCATTTTAGGGCACACTCAATCTGTTTTAACTTTGTTTTAAAATTAAAGCTTATTTTGTAGCTTTTTTCTAGGTCTGCTTATTGCCTCTTTAAAAGCCAAAAACTGCACTCTTTGCAACCAGCACTTTCCTTAAGTCCTCTCAGTAGCTTAATTGTTCTTCAAATTTTGCTTTCTTTGCATTTCTAGAAAGCCCATAAGCTGAGCTTTTCATTGGTATACCCCATTAGCCATAAGATTTGCTTTTTGTTGCTTAAAAATAATCCCCAAAAGCTGTCCCAAGGCAGTGTGTATGCAGGTGTGCAATTTGCTTAATTACTTTTTCTGGCTTTTCTACTTGTTTTTCCTAGCTTATTTTCTTTCATTTTGCTTATTAGTTGTAGCATAGCTCATTTCTTTGCTTATTTGGTTTTGTCCTTAGCTTGTTTGCCCCAAAAGTAGCATCTCAGTTAGCTCATTATAGCCCTTAGTGTAATATAGTAATCTGCTAGCTTATTTTGCCTTATTCTCAGCTTATTTTTAGTTTTCAAAAAAATTTACCTTTTTTAAAGTTGCTTATTTCTTTTAGTTTTATAAGTTTTAAAAAAGAAAAGTAAAAAAAAAGAAGAGATTTATCAAAAAGGGAGGTAAGGACTCGAACCCCAGACCTCCCCTTTACCAAACCAGCGCCCCACACTCTCACAAGTTAACCAAATGTGCTACAATAGCTCATCCGTTGAGCTTTGCACACACTTGTGTCTTATACTTGTTTTTCTCCCTTTTAATAATAAGCTCGATTTAGCTTATTTATGCTTATTCCAATAAGCTGGGGAAGCTGGCAACCCTAGCTTATTTTTCTTAGGATTGTTATTGTCTAAGCTACTTTTCACATTTTTTTCATAATTTTTAAAAAATCGTTTAGTACTTTTTATTAATTTTTTAGATTAAAATCGTTTTTAAATCATTATAAAAAATATAAAAGTCAAAAAATTTTAATTCTTTTTTTGCAAATTTTCTTTTATCATATATTATCTAGGAAAAATATAATTGCTTTCGTAGGGTCATTTTTGCAAAATTTCGTTTTTTAAAGACCGGAATTCGTTCTCGTTCACGTTTTTTTGTGTTTTAAAGCTCAAATCAACTCCGTTTTCGTTCTAGTTTTCTTTAATCTTAATTTTAGTTAATCAGGGTCTATTAAAAGTGAAAAAATCATTTTAGGTTAATTTTTGAAAATTTAAGGTTTTTAGTCAACATTTTTAGATTTTCGTTTACGTTTTTAGTATAATTTTGTGTGCCTTTATCGTTCTTAGTATAGATTGCATTATTTTTCTCGTAGATTTAGAAATCAATCCAAATCTTGTTCCATTCAATCATCAAATGTCAATCCAACTCTTGACTTTTCAATTCACTCCTCGTTGGGGATAAACGACCCGGGAATATCATATACTACTTCCGGTTTTATTGATTTTCTTCCTTTGAACTTTTCAAGGGTAACTTGAATTGTTTTGGGTGATATAAATATTTATAATATATATTATTTGTATTTGTATAACCTAAAAAGAAAGTTATCAACCCCATCACTTCCTCATTTAGTGAGGTGTGTCTTCTAATCTCATTCTAATCATTTTCTCTAATCCTCCTTCTCCCTCTTTCTCTCT
Source organism: Tanacetum coccineum (assembly GCA_026074375.1). Classification (NCBI taxonomy): domain Eukaryota; kingdom Viridiplantae; phylum Streptophyta; class Magnoliopsida; order Asterales; family Asteraceae; genus Tanacetum; species Tanacetum coccineum. The sequence goes on from BQNB010085799.1 coordinate 9,996, forward strand.
CTACTTTCTATCTTTCTCTCTCTAGAATAAACACACACTCAACACCTAAACACACACACTATTGCTTATTGATCCTAAAATCAAGACCTAACAAGTGGTATCAAATTTTGACAAATCTTTTTCCAATTCAACAATTCTATTTGACAATTCCTGTGTGACTTCAAATGCATCATTACAAACCGTATCAGCTGTTGTGCTCTCATTTGAAACATCTTTTGACTCTTTTGAAATTCTTTCCATTTCATCATGTAAATTCTTATTCCTTATTTCCATACAAGAGGTTATGACAAGATTTTTGACATCTCCAGCTAAGGATGCTTCCAAGAGTTGATCTTTTAAATGCTCATTTTGTTTGAAAGTTTCATCAAGATTATTTTCCACTGAAATAAAAACATCTTTCATTTCTTTTACATCTCTTTTAAATCGATTATGAATGTAACATCCGAGAATTTTCGAATTTTTGAATGACGATTTCAATCGTTGACTTTTAGGATTCTGCTTGACTTATAAGAACGACCATCTAAAGCACGTTTTCATTACTCGGACTCTAAAGCAATTTGAAGTAAAACGACATTCCTGACAACTTTTTAGTTTTGACCGAGACCCGAAAATAGTCAGAAGGTGACTGAAATGCCCTCGCAAGATTTTAGAAACACAAAAATAATTAAATTATATTTAATTATCACGTTTTATTAAATAAAAATATTTAATAAAATACTTAGCAATTTAATTAAAAGCATTTGTTGAGACGCGATATTCGAGTTGAAATCCATTTTGTTTGTTTCTATTTCTGACGAGGACGTAAATCGGTTCATTATAATGAATTAAAATTATTTTTCTTAATTGGGTTATGAAGAATATTTGTGAAATACTATCAAATAAATACTCATTTTTATCAGAAAAATGATTTGGAAAACAATGGCGCAAGTTTCGTATTTTGAAACATCCGTTAAGTCGCTCAAACGAGTCCCGAACCGATACGTATCAAAACTATACTAAAAAGTTACAAAATAAACCCTACACTATTAAAACTTGTCACAATTAATTATATATCTATATATAATTTTCTTTTACATCTCATTTCATTTTCTCATATATAACACACACTCATCATTTATAACTCTCCCTCTCTCCCCCAAAGTATCCGGCCAGCCCTCCCCCACCGCCGGCCACCCTGCCGCCGCCGGCCACCATGGCGTCGCCACCGGAAAACTTTTCCGGCGGAGTTTTCCGGTGAGCTTCAAAAAGCTTCCTCGTCACCCGATCTACCCGGCCATCTACACCACTCGCCCCCACTCGCGCTTTTTCCCTCCCCCTCCCCTCCGGCTGCTGTCCCACCGCAACCAACACCACCATCGCCGCCACTTCGCCACCATCCTCACCGTCATCATTATCATTGTTTCATCATCATCATCACCATATCACGTCACCCATCACCACCACGTCACAGCATCACCACGAGGGTGGTTTGTTTCGGTGGATAAACACCACCACCAAGGGGTGTTTGTTCGGTGACAGCCACCACACCATAAGGGTGCGGCTGGTTGTGTCTCAGCCACGCACATGGGTGCGTTCGGTTTTGTTGTTAACGCCAACAAGGGTGCGTTCGGTGGTATAGCAGCAGATGTGCTCGTGTTATGGTTTAACCGAAACACCACTAATGGATGTTCGTTTCAGTGGCAGCCGACACCGAGGGTGCGTTTGGTCCTGGTTGAAGCCACCACGACCCACAAGGGTGCGTGGGGTGTCGAGTCAAACCACCAACGGGTGCGTTTGTTTGTTTGTTTGTTTTTACAGATAAGGGTGCGTTGGGTTAGTGTATAGCGGGGGATTTAGTGGTGTCGGGTTTTTTTTTTTTTGTTTTTTTTTTTTTTTAGTTATCAACAAATTTAGGGTGTTTTGTTTTTGTCGTTTAGACAGAAACGCCAAGGGGTGCGTTTGGTTTGATGTTAAGCAGCCATAGGGTGCGTTTGGGGTTTAGCAGCCACGGTTAGGGTACGTTTGGTTATTAGTGACAACACAAGGGGGTGTTTGGTTGTGGGTTTAACGGCCGAATGGGCTGTTTGGGACAGCGGACACAAAATAGGGTGCGTTTGGTATAGTGGCAGCAATAGGGGTGTTTGGTTTTGGCAGAAAACGCCATACAGGACGCGTTTGGGTGAGCAGTTTCAATAAGGGTTCGTTTGGTTAATGAAATTGATTAATAAAAATTATTACAAGGTTTTATAAATATTTAAAAACCGGATATATAAATTGGTGGTTTATAATGGTTAATTAATGGTATATTATTATTATTCTGTTAGATTAGATAGAATGATATATTATTATATTTGGAACACGCAGACATTGGAAATATTAGAAAGCGAATAATTTCATCATATATTGATTAAGGGAAAACGTCGAGTTTTGCAAAAATGGAAAACGTTATATAAACGGGAAAGTCATGAAGAAATTTTATATAAATTTCTATATTTATTAATGGTTCACTAAAACTGCTATCATTTTAGAAACCGATAAAAGGACTATGTCATATTTTAAAGATATATTAAAATATAACTACGCCATAACTTGACAACGAACGAGAAAACTTTATTTTTACATTGAGAAACTTGTTTTAGAAAATGACCCGTCGCAGAAGAACGAATATAATTTATAAAATATTTTTATATTTTATAATGGTTATAAATATTTACAAACATGGTTTGATAAAATTCATAACGTTAAGACATGTGTCAAACTTTCTAGTACAGTCTTCTTATTAATTAAATTGATGTCAAACTAATTGATTTAATTAATTATTCACATTTTATTATATAATACCTGCAAGGTATTATATACTTTTCATTAATCTTTGGATTGATTGTCTTTGTTATATAATTCACGGTAGGAATTATATAAGGGTTATTTTCATAGTAATATATAGACATATATATTACACACGTTGCGTTACTTTTCAAATTATTTAACCAACCACCAAACCATTACAACATTAAATCTAAATCTTTTATCAACGTGTCGCGTTGATGTAATCATTCATCGGGAAACCCAAATACATTATCCTAGGCTAGTGGGACTTAGCCGTTAAGATTTGTTGCAACTTCTCAATCGAGCCGCTTCGTCTTCCGTTCGTATTGTGCATATTAGATGCCTATCTGCCAATCGTTCTTCATCATCAATGTGAGTTCATAACCTCGCTTTTCAATCTTTTGAATGTTTATAAACCCGCGAGGGGGAATACATGCTTGTCTACAAACTCTTTACTTACTGTGTTATCTTATAACAATGTGATTGTTTTTAAAGGATATTATGAGTTTCATAGCCTCACTTTTACTCGTTTTGGATAACGGTTATATATATTTTGGGATGAAAATATGCATCGTTTTATAAATGGACACAAGTGGATCAATTTTATATTATGATTACGTGTTGCCTAAGTAGCGATAACCCAAGTTGAGCCCCTTTATCATGAACTGTCAATTGCATAGATGTAGTTGTGAATTACATTATGTGAGCGCGAATGTTATAAATAGATCTATTTGGGGAAACGACCTCCCCGTTCGGGTGACTAGCTATCACCGGGAACGAACGTTATAGCATGTCGAATTTGGAGATGTTTCGGGTTAGACATCTAATCGGGGCAGAAATTGCAATATATATTATTGCAAGAAAGATCGTCGAGCTTCAGTGTCATGAGCTTAGGAACCGTAATCAGGGTCTCGTGATGTTTGCATTTGTTGTTTCATCACGGGAAGTTTATATGTTTGTGATAGTTGCAGTTTGCTTTATCACGGGGAAAATCTTGTGGTCCTATATTATACGTTTTGGCGACTATTTGGAGATTTAAATGGTCTGGCATGTTTTGCAACTGTTGATTTTAGAAATCATATATATATATATTGAAAGGACATTTAATGAATTAAATGGTGATATATACTTCGGAAACCTTTGGGTTATTATTATTCATATCTAAAACATATACCTATGAATCTCACCAACTTTTATGTTGATGTTTTTTTAGCATGTTTTTCTCAGGTGAAATTAAATGCTTGGATTATCAGATGTGCATTGGATCTAAATTGAAAGATTTCATACTTGGATTTATAACAAATGAGCAAATTGTTGGGGTCTCTTTCAAGCTTTTCCATTGTCATGCAAGTATGGGACAACTATTTTTTTGATTTCAGAAAAATCAATCGAGAGTGTTTTAAAACGAACATTTAGAGGTCTGTTATCTTGTCATCTAGCGCGGTGTTTTATTGGAAGTAGCACCCCATGTGGTATTTGCTGCGTTGTTTATTTTTGGGGGTGTACAGATTGTATCAAAGCCTCTGGTATAGAGAATAGGTTGCATATTTCACCTAGGACTATAGTCGTTTTCACACAATTGCATCACATCAAACATTTCAAAGTGCTACACGCTACTTGCTTATGTGCTTACATTACGTGTTGCATTAAGTGCTTACGGTGACGTTACTTTTTGTAATATATATGTAATAATATTGCTTACATCTTTTGCGTATATCGCTCGTTTATTTATATAAGAGTTATATGTATAAATACCAGAGCATTTCTTAAGGGAGACATTGTGTAGTTGCACAATGTCTCATTAAACCTCAGACATTGTGTAGTTATGCAATGGTCTCATTTTACTTCTTAGACATTGTGAGTTGCACAATGGTCTCATTATACTTTTTAGACATTGTGAGTCGCACAATGGTCTCATTTTACTTTTCTTAGACTTGTGAGTTGCCAATGGTTTCATTTTCGTTCTCAGGCATTGCTATAGTTAACTATGGTTCTCTATAAGACATTATTTGACATTTTTTTTCTGCATAAGCTTATAGATATTGTATTACACGAAGACCGTTATAATTTTTGTTTATATAGAATTATGTATGAATCTAAGTATTACAAGTCTTGTATGGGTGGGACTTGTAATATGAGAATTGATACGATAATTGCTATCTTAACAAAGCCCGTCACAGTTCTGTTTACATGGGATTATGTATAAATTTAAATATTACAAGTCTTGTATGGGCAAGACTTGTAATAGGAGGATTTATATGATAATTGCTATGTTGACTGGTTCATCGAGACTTTTACCTGGTTTACTCTAACCAGGGTACAAATTTCCTATCTTGAACTCTATGTTGATATTTTTGGGTAGTTTTACTCCCTGACTCCGAAGATGAGTTTGGAACACTCGTCCCATACTCATTAGAGCACATGCATCGTCATGTCATCCATCACCTTGAAAGTTATGTGGGTACGCGTATTGCATCGGGAATTATTAAGTAGGAGGATTTATAATCTGTTTATTTAAAAGGATTGGGACGCCTCTTCATTTAAATAAATAAATTGTAAATCACCGAACCATAAGTTTATCAATTGATTATTTACATAAATTAGGACGCTTCTTTATGCAAATAATGAATTATAAATGAGTGGGCTTAATGGTATCCGATATGACACGAGGCTGACCTAATTCGAAAATCGCCAGAATCTGTTGAAAAGGGTCTAGAAACACAATCGTGTTCTACCACTCGGCAGAATCTTAAGGCCTCACTTGGGACTACCTTATCTCATTCTTGAGTTATTACTCTTGCCGTTGCCAATCCTCGCAATCATGAACTGTTCGTGGAACTAACAGACTTGTTACACACTTGAGTTAATGGAGTTTATTCGTCCTTAAACTAGTGACTGAGTACCATAATCCGCCTTCTATCGCATAAGCTCTCTCGCGAGCACCTCTCATTTATTAAACTTTATTCTGGGGATATTGTTTCTCGGAGGGTCCTCACCTTCTGCATCCCCTCACCAATTGTCATAGTTATTGTCGTTATGGTTGCTGTTGTTGGGTCCTGGAGTGGTCCCAGATTGTACAAACTTTATCAACTAAGTGATGAAACCCACCTTAAACAGGATAAGCATATGTCGTTTTATTCAGTTGAATTACTCATTGCAGACAAATAGTACACCAATTTAAGTCATGATACTAATTAGTACTGCCAAGTAAGTTGAGTACTTACATCCATAAGCCACGTTGATGTGAATTATCGAACATTACAAATAGCAGAAACGAGACTCCGTCCTCGGACATTTAGAAACTTATACAAACATACTCACGCAACTACACTTTTTTCTTGAGGTTTTCACTATAATGAGACTTTCCCAATAACACGGTTAGATCAGTCATAAGATCTGTAATGATATATTTTGAGATACCCATATTGATGGATTAAATATCCTGGGCAAACCTAGCCAAAATTTTTGGTAGATTGAGAAGTATAGAAACACCGAATTTTGCTGAATAAAGTTATCAGCGTCTTGTTTAGGGAGAGTTTATTTAACCTTAAGTCTTTCCTTGGTCACACAATCGGATAACACGAATTTAATCTCGGGACGAGATTTCTTTAAGGGGTAGGTACTGTAACATCCGAGAATTTTCGAATTTTTGAATGACGATTTCAATCGTTGACTTTTAGGGTCTGGCTTGACTTATAAGAACGACCATCTAAAGCACGTTTTCATTACTCGTACTCTAAAGCAATTTGAAGTAAAACGACATTCCCTGACACTTTTTAGTTTTGACCGAGACCGAAAACAGTCTGAAGGTGACTGAAATGCCCTCGAAAGATTTTAGATACACAAAAAATAATTAAATTTTATTTACTAATCAGTTTTTTAAATAAAAAATATTTAATAAAATACTTAGCAATTTATAAAGCTGTTTGTGAGAAGCGAATATTCAGTTGAAATACATTTTTTTCTTTTTATTTCGGACGAAGACGTTAACCGGTTCATTAAATGAATAACGAATAATTTTATAAATGTTTATGAAATATTTGTGAAATACTATCAAATAAAATATCATTTTTATCAGAAAATGTTTTGAAAACAATGGCGCAAGTTTGTATTTTGAAAACATCGTTAAGTCGCTCAAAGAGTCGACCGATACGTATCAAAACTATACTAAAAAGTTACAAAATAAACCCTACACTATTAAAACTTGTCACAATTAATTATATATATATATAATTTTCTTTTACATCTCATTTCATTTTCTCATATATAACACACACGCATCATTTATAACTCTCTCTCTCTCCCCTAAAGTATCCGGCCAGCCCACCCCCATCGCCGGCCACCCTGCCGCCGCCGGCCACCATGGCGCCGCAAGCGGAAAACTTTCCGGCGGGTTTCCGGTGAAGCTTCAAAAGCTTCCTCGTCACCCGATCTACCCGGCCATCTACACCACTCGCCCCCACTCGCGCTTTTTCCCTCCCCCTCCCCTCCGGCTGCTGTCCCACGGCAACCAACACCACCATCGCCGCCACTTCGCCACCATCCTCACCGTCATCATCATCAATGTTTCATCATCATCATCACCATATCACGTCACCCATCACCACCACGTCACAGCCACCACCACGAGGGTGGTTTGTTTCGGTGGATAAACACCACCACCAAGGGGTGTTTGTTCGGTAACAGCCACCGCACCACAAGGGTGCGGCTGGTTGTGTCTCAGCCACGCACATGGGTGCGTTCGGTTTTGTTGTTAACGCCAACAAGGGTGCGTTCGGTGGTATAGCAGCAGGGGTGCTCGTGTTGTGGTTTAACCGAAACACCACTAAGGGGTGTTTGTTTCTGTGGCAGCCGACACCGAGGGTGCGTTTGGTCCTGGTTGAAGCCACCACGACCCACAAGGGTGCGTGGGGTGTCGAGTCAAACCACCAACGGGTGCGTTTGTTTGTTTGTTTGTTTTTACAGATAAGGGTGCGTTGGTTAGTGGTATAGCCGGGGGATTTAGTGTGTCGGGTTGGGTCTATCAACAAATTAGGGTGTGTTTGGTTTAGACAGAAACGCCAAGGGGTGCGTTTGGTTTGATGTTAAGCAAAGCATAGGGTGCGTTTGGTTTAGCAGCATGGTTAGGGTACGTTTGGTTATTAGTGACAACACAAGGGGGTGTTTGGTTGTGGGTTTAACGGCCGAATGGGCTGTTTGGGACAGCGGACACAAAATAGAGTGCGTTTGGTATAGTGGCAGCAATAGGGGTGTTTGGTTTTGGCTGAAAACGCCATACAGGACGCGTTTGAGTGAGCAGTTTCAATAAGGGTTCGTTTGGTTAATGAAATTGATTAATAAAAATTATTACAAGGTTTTATAAATATTTAAAAACCGGATACATAAATTGGTGGTTTATAATGGTTAAATAAATGTAAATTATATTATTTTGTCTAGATTAGATATAATAGCATATATATATTATATCTGGAACACGCAGACATTGGAAATATTAGAAAGCGAATAATTTCATCATATATTGATTAAGGGAAAACGTCGAGTTTTGCAAAAATGGAAAACGTTATATAAACGGGAAAGTCATGAAGAAATTTTATATAAATTTCTATATTTATTAATGGTTCACTAAAACTGCTATCATTTTAGAAACCGATAAAAGGACTATGTCATATTTTAAAGATATATTAAAATATAACTACGCCATAACTTGACAACGAACGAAAACTATATTTTTACATTGAGACAACTGTTTTAGAAACGACCCGTCGAAGAAACGAAATATAATTTATAAAATATTATTTATATTTTATAATGGTTATAAACTATTACAAACATGGTTTGATAAATTCATAACGTTAAGACATGTGTCAACCTTTATACAAAGTCTTCTTATTAATTAAATGATTGTCAAACTAATTGATTTAATTAATTATTCATATTTATTATATAATACCTGCAAGGTATTATATACTTTTCATTAAACTTTGGATTGATTGTCTTTGTTATATAATTCACGGTAGGAATTATATAAGGGTTATTTTTCATAAGTAATATATAAAGAATATATATTACACACGTTGCGTTACTTTTCAAATTATTTTAGTTTAACTCAACCACCAAATATTTTACAACATAAATCTAAATCTTTTATCACCGTGTCGCGTTGATGTAATAATAAATCGGGAAACCCAAATTCATTATCTTAGGCTAGTGGGACTTAGCAATTAAGATTTGTTGCAACGTCTCGATCGAGCGCTTGTCTTCCGTTAGTATGTGATATTAGATGCCTATCTTTGCCATCGTTCTTCATCATCAATGTGAGTTTCATAACCTCGCTTTTCATTCTTTGTGTTTTAAACCACTGCGAGGGGGAATACATGCTTGTCTACAAATCTTTCTTTACTTACTGTGTTATCATATAACAATTGTGATTGTTTTGAAAGGATATTTTTGAGTTTCATAAGTTCACTTTTACTCTGTTTTGGATAACGGTTATATATTTTTTGGGAGAAAAATTTTGCATCTTTTATTAATGGAACAAGTGGATCTATTTTATATTATGATTACGTGTTGCCCTAAGTAGCGATTAACCTAGTTGAGCCACCTTTTTCATTAATGTTAATTGCAAGATGTAGTTGTGAATTACATTATGTAAGCGCGAATGTTATAAATAGATCTATTTGGGGAAATGACCTCCCCGTTCGGGTGACTAGCTATCACCGGGAACGAACGTTATAGCATGTCGAATTTGGAGATGTTTCGGGTGTGACATCTAATCGGGGCAGAAATTGCAATATATATTATTGCAAGAAAGATCGTCGAGCTTCAGTGTCATGAGCTTAGGAACAGTAATCAGGGTCTCGTGATGTTTGCATTTGTTGTTTCATCACGGGAAGTTTATATGTTTGTGATAGTTGCAGTTTGCTTTATCACGGGGAAAATCTTGTGGTCCTATGTTATATGTTTTGGCGACTATTTGGAGATTTAAATGGTCTGGCATGTTTTGCAACTGTTGATTTTAGAAATCATATATATATTTTGAAAGGACATTTAAGGAATTAAATGGTCATATATACTTTGGAAACCTTTGGGTTATTATTATTCATATCTAAACTAACCTATGAACTCACCAACTTTATGTTGACGTTTTTAAGCATGTTTTTCTCAGGTGAATTAGATGCTTGGATTATCTGATGTGCATTGGAGTCTAAAATTGACAAGATTTCTATTGATTTTTACAATTGATCAAAATTCGTTTGGGTCGCTTTTCACGCTTTTCATTGTGATGCAATTATGGGACAACTATTTCATTTTGATTATCAGAAACTCAACGAGATTGTTTTACAATGACGATTTAGAGGTGTTTCTCTTGTATCTAGCGCTGTGTATTATGAAGTAGCACCCCATGTGGTATTCCGTTGCGTTGTATATTTTTGGGGGTGTTACAATGAAAGACTTCAAAATAGACATGCCATTCTCGAAGAATTAATTTCCCTTCTACACAAACATCTATTAATCGAAGTTCTTCTTTAGATGTATAGAAAATGCTTTCTCGTTTACAATTCTTTTCTAGTAACTCAAACAATTTTTTGAAAAACATTTGCCATTTCACTTTAATAGTCAACAAGCATTGGATTTGCAATACGGCATTGTATGTCAAGCTTGGTTTTGTCTAGAAGACAACTTTTTCAGAAGATATAAAAGTTGATGGAAAATATGTTTGTTTAGCAGAAAGTTCTTTTGGAGGAACAAAATCGTTATAAAGTTTGTTCAATTTTGTGTAATCGATTGGTTTTTATCTTTTTATTCCTGAACTGACCCCCCCGTTTTCATCTTTTTAAACTGTTCATTTTTAAATGACTGTTTTCAGCATCCTCAGAGTATCCTCATAATCAAACACTGTAGGTTGTTATTATTTATAACAAAGTTCATAAGCACGATACAACTTAGGAATTTTGGCATAAGCTTGTGAAAGAACACAAGGACCGTTATATCCCAAACCCGACTTCCGTAAGTTGTCCCAAAAAGTTTTTTGTTCATTTGTAAGCAACCGAAGTGTTTCAGTTGATTTTCCCATTTTACAAACAACGTTTTCAAGATCTTTGTTCTTAGCTTGTAACTGAATGATGTCATTAAGATATTTTTCCTCTTTGTCACGCTGTGTTTGATTGAAAATCGTTTGTGTCTTTTGATATTCCTCATTTTGTCTTTTATAGTCAATAACAGCTAAGTCTAATTTATCACGTTGTTGTTTTAGATCTCGAATGATATCTTGATCACGAATAAATTGAGACTGAGCTTGTTGATTGAAATGTTTTGCTTGTTTATCAGCCTCAAGAAATTCGTTGAGATAATTGTTATCCCATTGATGTTTTCCAAAACCCGAACCCTTTCCTTATACAACTCAAGCTGACTAGTCAAAGTCGTATTTTGTTGTTGGACTTTTTGAACAAATAATTGTTGTTTCTCTGCTTCCTGATCTAATCGTCTTGTTTTTCGATCAGCCTCAATATATTCGTTATAATAGTTAGTTTTATCCTCGTTTGATCCCATTTTTTTGATTTATTTTTTTTTTAAAAAGCAAATCAAGAAACTTTTCAACATGAACTCAAAAAATTCAAACCAATTAATTAATCAACACAAAACCAAAAAATTCAACACAAAATTACCAATCATTCTTCGAAATATTACTTCCCGCAATAAAATTGTGTATCTAAAAAATATTTAGTCCAAAAATTCAAGCAAATCCAACGCTTTAAACACAACTTGTATATAACAAAATTCGTCCAATATTAGTCCTTTGGTACTACACACATTCAGGCCTAACTTAATAAAAAATAGATAAAAAACTTTGTTTACTCTCAACCCTAACCCTACACACATATAAACCACGCCTCACTTATATAACACTCACTTGTCACTTTTGTCTAACCCTAGTTCACTTATCCACAATGAAACGCAGCCACTTTCTCATAAACAAATTCAATCAACACTTGATTTCTCTTTTACACAAATACACAAGACACACTATGAAACAAAATGCAAAGATAAGTCACAAACACCTTCTTTATGTTTTCTTTCTGTTAATCACACGACCACCAAACAAGTTCGTATCTTGTTTTAGTTGTTGTGCAAACCACAATCAAAGGTAAGTTTGATTCATTATTTGTTTTCTGTTTTTCGTGTTGAAGATCGAAACAAAAATAATAGATTTGAACACGTGTTGTTCTTGTCTTCCTTTTATGTTTCGAAAATGAAACAAAGAAGTTGAGCCTTTAAAATTTTTGATCTATGATGATTCAGATTTTCTTGTTTGTTTGAAGATCTTAATGGATCTTTGAAACATATAAAGGACACGAAAAAACCAATTCTGAGATCATTTTGAACTTGCTCTGTGTCTTTATTCTTTTTGTGTTTTGGTTTGTACTAGTTGGTGTAGATCTGTGAAGATAAGTCTGTTCACAATCTTTTTAAGGTTTTGAGAGGAAGTCAACTCTACACACATCTGAGATCTATTATTTTCTTGAAAGTATTGAACTTTCGAGTTTGATTTCTGAGTTTAGTGTCCCAAAGTTATTTTGGATAAGTTGATGAGTATTTTCTTTTAAATATTGTTTTAAACACGTTTGAGATTAAAGAGAAAACCCTGAGATCGATATTTGTGTACTTCTTTTTATTATGATTTTATTGTTATACACACAAAAGAAAAATATGAGATCTAAGTTTTCTGAAAATTAGTAGTTCTGAATTTGAGTCTCTTGTCGAAATTTATGATCAGTTCTGTGATGAATGCTTTGTGTGAATGGTTTCGTTTAAATTTTATGAACTTGTTTTAACACACAATCAAAGCTGAGATCTGAGTTTTCCTTTCATATTTCTTTGATTTCTGTTTAGAGAATGAATTCAGATCAGTAAACTCAAAACGTGTTTTCAAAAGTGTGTCTTAGACTATCAAGTTTGACCAGTCAACATCGACTTTTGAAAGTCAAATGTCTGTAAAATCAGTTACACTATTGCGTTTGACCAATTATAGTTCATGTAACAAACATTTACCGAATTTGAGATTATAATTGCTTTTACTGAATTTTAACAGCTAAATATCAAAATAAGCACAAATATGCAAAATTTATACTAATTTTGCCACGTCACTTACGATAAAACCGTAAGTATTCAATCTAGATAAAACCGAGATTAGCAAAATAAGTATAAATAAGCAAATTTGACCAGATTAAACTGTTTTGACTTGAAATAAGCTATTAATCACGAAATAAGCAAATTTAGTAATAAAGACACGAAAACCAGAATGAGCACAGCTGAACAGGGCCGAATAAGCTCAAAATAAGCTTGAAATAAGCTCAAAATAAGATGCTGGAATAAGCTATCGAAATAAGCTGACTGAATAAGCTCTCCTAAACAACACTAAATTGCTCCTGCAGCTCTGATACCACTTGTTGGGTCTTGATTTTAGGATCAATAAGCAATAGAGTGTGTGTTTAGGTGTTGTGTGTGTTTATTCTAGAGAGAAAGATAGAAAGTAGAGAGAGAAAGAGGGAGACGAGAGAAAGATAGAAAGTAGAGAGAGAAAGAGGGAGAGGAGGATTAGAGAAAATGATTAGAATGAGATTAGAAGACACACCTCACTAAATGAGGAGGTGGTGGGGTATTTATACCCAATTATAAGGAAGAGCTACTAGCTCTTGTCTCTTAGTTTTTTGCTATTTATCGGGTCTCATGACTTTATTTAAGTCGCGAGCCTATCACCTAACCTATTACACAATATTATTTCTTTATTTTTTACAAGACTTTTATTCAATAAGATGTCACTTTTATCATTCCTAATGGGTTCGACACTCTATTACGCGGAGCTACAATCTTGACCGGGTACTCTGCCCGTTAAAGTGTTGTCTTTAGGTTAGTCGGCTAAATATAAATGTAAAACTTGATAATCATAAATAATACCTATACAATGACACATCAGGGGGGTTTTAGCCTTGGAGATGGCACGGGTTTTGTTGGTGACTTAACCTACTAGATAAAGGGTAACACACACAAGCAAAAAATTAGAAGATAAAGGAGTGGTCAAGCCTAATGTAGAAAAACGTACTAACCATATTTAATCCAATTAAAGCCTTGGTTTAATTCATTAGCGCAATGATTTTCTTATCTCGTTGTTGATATATCATTCCTAGATTTAGGCGGTACTTCTTCCTAAAACCTAGATACGACAATCCTGTCATAACTAACCTTATCCGCATAAAGTACTCATGGTTGGTTATAATCTATCTTAGTAGTTCAATGATGGTGATCTCATTGACGACTAGCTCAAGGAGACTTTACTAACTTATTGCTTAATGACAGTTTATATACTAGTAGTCCACTTGTCCATATCCATCCTCAAGAAATCAGAACGTTATTTGTTGATCCTAGGTCACCTGTTAGTCTAACAATACGTTATTTGTTGATCCTAGGTCACCTGCTAGTCTAACAATACGTTATTTGTGATCCTATTCTTCTAGATATATAAAGTGCAGACATGTAGAGCTATCCTAGTATCTAGCTAACTCTTTATTTGTATTCCTAGACCCAGTTGAATGATATGTCGCAAGCTTAAGCACATAAGCGAGTATAAATTGATAAACATAATTCAACACACAACGAATAAGAAGCAATCTAAATAAACATAAACCAAAGATTGAATTGTCATAAACATGGCTAATACCTAAAGGTATTAGCCGATAGTCATTATAACCAATACAAATGTGATAAATGAATGATTAAGGTAAACTAACCAAGTGAATGAATGATACCAAGAACTGAACGAGTATTTAGAGTATATGAATTTACAAGAATTTCCCTATGGATTGATGACCGTTGCAAGACCTTTGTTGCTCCTTCTTTCTTCTAAAAGTCAAACTTGGTGGTTAGTAAATTGATTAGCCTTGAATGGCCTCCATTGCTTAATGAAATTCGTGTTTAGGGTTTTGTATTTATAACTGCTAGAATTAAGTCGATACGTCGTATCCGTTGAGGTCGATATGACGTATTGGAGTTTCCTTGGAGTAGGGACCACGTTATTTGATGTCATCAAGGATGAAAGAGTTAGGCACTTGAGTTAAAGACGATCATATTTTACTCCATTTTAATCTAATTTTCTCCCCCTCAAAAATAGCATACCATATGATGTTTTTGATATCAAAGGAATAAAATGGCTATTTGAGAATTTTGAAATCACATGGGAGAAAATGGTTATTCCATGATTAATATTGGAACATTTTCTCTATTCTCCCCCTCAATTAATGAGGGATGGAGATAGTGTCGAGTATACAATTTTTTTTGAAAGATTTTGAATTTATTAAAAAATTCTTGAGAAAAAAATTGTACTCGGACACTACATGTTAATGAACACATAAATATTGATTTGAGAAGATGTGTTCACCAACATTAAAACTTTTGATGTGAATTTCTTTTTGAAATGATATTGAAGTATTTCTTTTTGAAATTCCACGGAATGTTTTTGGATACATAAATTTGACTTTTATGAGATGTATCCAGCAACATTAAAAGGCTTTGGTTTAAAAACTTCCCCTCAAATATTGATCCAGGTATAATAATGATTCGATTTTTGAAAGAATCATGAGAAGGGAGTGTTGAACATATAATTTTGAAAGATTTTGATTTTTTTAATAAATTCTTAAAAAATTGTGTTCAACGGTTTTGAAAAACCAATATTACTTGAGCTCTAAAGACTTTGACTGTCTTTGAATTGACGTTGTATGTCAACTCAAGTATGAGAAGTTGTTATCTTCTCGTTATAAGGATAAATGTACATAAATGTACAATTTCCTTTCTTTGAAGTCCGAGTTCTAAGCCGAAATACTTAGAAATTAAAGTTTTGAGCAAACTTGT
>BQNB010085800.1:14349-28367 GCA_026074375.1 Tanacetum coccineum
AGTGGAAAGTGAATTTTTTTTATTTTTGATGAAAAAATAAGTGGCTAGGATTGGTTAATTGGATCTATGACAAATATTGGGTCTATATTGAACTTTTGGCTTAACTAGATAAGGACCTTCCTTATAATTGTCCAACTAACTAACAAAGACTAACTTTGCCTAATTGTGAAACTTAGCTAAAAGGTCAAAACTACCCTTCCTTATTAATATACTTTAACAAAACCCAGTATTTTTTGGGCAAGCGCGTTTCTCGATGTACACGCAAACCAATTTACTAAACACCCCCTCTCCTACTACCATTCTCATTAATATACTTTACCAAAACCCACTTCTTACTCTCTTCCTCTTCTACTTCCGTTTCTTATTAATATACTTTACCAAAACCTACTTCTTCCTCTCTAACTTCCATTATATCCCTCTCCTATGTTTATCACGCACGAGGAATTTGTGTTTTCCACTTTCGATTGGGGGTATAGATGTTGTCAGTTTAATGATGGTTTGCGTGTTCGGTGTTTCGCCGGAATGAAACATAGGAATGTTGTAAATGATTGGTAAGCAATGTGCATGTCGCTTGTTTTATGTTTTTATCTCAAAATAAGCATGCATGCATCTCTAATTGGGTTTAATTGACAACATACTTAATTTTGTGTTGGAATTTGATCACATATGGTTGGGGGGGTCTTTCATTATGATAGGTTTTTGATGTGTTATACTATTTTATCTGGTGTTGCAACTTTACTGTAGGGCTATGTGTTTGAATTAGTGTTGCTTATTAAGTTTTTTTGGGTTTTATTATAGGCTGATTGTGGATGTTGGTTTATTTCATTGGGGGGGTTGGTGGGTTTTAATTTATGCTGTTATTGTTGTTTATGGTGAGTATCAAGTTGTTAAAACTTTATTGTAGTCCTGTATGTTTCAATTCGTGTTCTTATTAGGTTGTTTGAACTTTATTGTAGGCTGAATGTGATTGTTAAAGTTGATCCGTATCTTGGCGAGGCATCATGAAATCGTGTTTGCAGCCATGGCAGGTTAATTAATCTTTGCTAAGGCTTTGCTGATGTTGTTTTGCATTTTTTATGTTTTGTGCGACGTTTGAAAGGGAAAACTGGCTTAGCAGGACATCACGGCATCGTGTTTGCAGCCACCGTGTTTTAGATAGCCTTTTAGCCATGCCACGCTTGTTTAATGCTAATTTGGCTTTGGGGTGGTTAATGTGAATATATTATGTTCACACCATTTGTGATGACTTTGGGTTGCAATTATAATTGGTCATAATTGACCTGTATCTTGGCGGGGCATCACGATATTGTGTTTGCAGCCATGGCAGGTTGGTATTTTTTGGCAAGCGCCTTTGCAAGAGTACTCGCACTCCAATTTACTAACCGTTTTGGTGTTTTACACTTTTGATTGGGTGTTGTTGTTTATTGGATGTAAATATGATTAATGGGTATTTAATTGATTAGGGGGTTGGTGGGTTCTAATTTATGTTGTCATTGCTGTTTGTGTTGAGTATTAGGTTATTACAACTTTATTGTATGCATGTGTGTGTTAGTTCTTGTTGCTTATTAGGTTGTTTGAATTTTAATGTAGGCTGAATGTGATTGTTAAAGTTGATCTGTATCTTGGTGGGGAATCACAAAATCATGTTTGCAGCCATGATGGGTTAATTGCTCTTTGTTAAGGCTTTGTTTATGCAGCGCTACATTTTTTTAGTTTTTTTGTCGTGCCTGCATGTTAATATGAATATCTTATGTTCACACTGTCTGTGATCATTTTGGGTTGCAGTTATATTTGGTTGTAACTGACCCTATCTTGGCTGGGGATTACGATATTGTGTTTGCAGCAATGGTGGGTTGAACATTTTTTATTTTGGTGGTGCCGTGAAGGTGCTTTCAAATTTTTTGGGTGAGTGCCTTTGCTAAAATATAAGCAATTTTTAGTGTTTTGCAATTTTGATTTGGTGTTATTTTCCACTGCATGTGAATATAATTGATGGATACTATCTTATTTTATTAGAGGATTGTTGGGTTCTGACTTATGTTGTTATTGTTGCGTGTGTTGAATATCAAGTTGTTTGAACTTTATTTTAAGCCTGTGTGTTTCACTTCGTGTTGCTTATCAAATTGTTTAAACTTTATTATAGGCTTATTGTGATTGTTAAAATTGATTTGTATCTTGGCGGGGCATAATGAAATTGTGTTTGCAGCCATTGCGGGTTAAAAGATCTTTGTTAAGGGTTTGCTGATGTTGTTCTGCTTTATTTTACGCGGTGTATGGCGTCTGAGAGGGACAACTGGCTTAGCAGGGCATCACAACATCGTGTTTACAGCCGCCATGTCTTGGGTGCCCTGTTATCCATTTCGCGGCTTTGGGTTGTAACTGTAATAAGTTGTTGGATCATTTTGTAGTTAAATTTGCCCATATCTTGGCGTGGCACCACCAGGTTATGGTTGCAACCATGGTTGGTCGAACATCCTCTGTTAAAACAAAACCCAATATTTATAGACAAAATTTATATTGTTGTTGGATCATGAGCGGTGTTATTGACTCGTATCTTGGCAGGGCGGCACGAAATCATGTTTGCAGCCATGACAGATACTTGTTTGTCTGGTCTAGCGCTTACATGTCTGAACTAAAGAGTTTCATTTTTGGAATTTCTTACGCTCGTATCTTTGCGGGGATCATCGGGTTGTCTTTGGCATGTCGCCCTGATTTTTGGAAACCTGCGTGTATCACTTCGGGTTGCTTATCAAGTTGTTTGACCTTTGGTATAGGCTTTACGTATTGCAACTGCTGTAGGTTGTTGGATTGTGATTGTTGAAATTGATCCACATGCATAGAAGGAGTGGAAGTCTGTGATTTGGCTGGGCAACCTACTAGGTATGCAGCCATTGCGTACTTCCATTATTTCAGAACCTTTGCCACTTATCTATGCCAATCGATCCAACCTATTACAATATACAAATTAAGTCGAAGATGATAATATGAAACTGAGCCTCTCTTCGGATCTTGAATATATCTGGATTTCAATGCAATGAATAATGAGAACGGAAGTTAGAGAGTAAGAAGTGGGTTTTGTTAAAGTATATTAATGAAAATGGTTGTGGGAGATGGGCTCTAAACTGTGATAGGGGTTTTGTTCCTATCACATGCGCCCTTTTGGTAAAAAAGTAAAAATATAAGCTGGCCTACGCGATAGTGACAAAACCCTTATCATTTTGTCGGTGTTATGAAGTACACTCACATATAAACGAACAGTGTTAACACATTTCTGATGCTACATTATATTCGCTGGTAATTGCATGCATCTAATATCTTACCAATTTCATACTACTGTATTAAGGCAATGATGAATACGAGTTATTTCAATAGAAGAACTGGAAGTCTGTGACTTGGCTGGGCAACCTATTAGGTATGGAGCCGTGGCAGACTTCCATTTTTCAAAACCTTTGGCTCTTATTTGAGCCAACTAATCTTTCTTATTACACTACATAAAATATGGCGATGATGATCACATGAAGCTGGGCCTTTGACCCAACCGATTTTATAATATACACGAACCAAATCAAATCTTTATTACTGGTTTTGAAATTTCAGTGTGACGGTCAGCTAATTTATTATGTGCATTGTTGACATCAAATAACGTCACATTATTGGCATCATTTATCCTATCTATATTTCTCATTTTATATTATTTTATATAATATTTGATACTTAATTGCTTATCTTTATGAATTTAAGTTATTATCAAGCAATTGGCAAAAGATGGAGAAAAGAGCGTGTTATAGAGCATAAATGAAGAAGTTCGAGAAAGTCTACTAAATCTAAAGAATACGACGTATCATTCTAGACAAATACTTTGTATCTCAAGACTTAGACGAATTCAAGACCATTGCCCGACTTTGAAGAATACGTCGTATCCACATCAGCAGATACGCCGTATATGAAACTTTGGTCAACACTCAAGACAAACGCGTTTTACTTTGAATACGCCATATCCAGAAGCATCTATATGTCATATTGGTTGGGAAGATTGTTCTAGAATATTATATTCGTGGAGCCCACGTTAAATAACACCAATATGTCATATCGGACCCTCCAATACGGCGTATCGACCTGATTTCAGAGCCTATATAAAGAAAACCTAGCATTCGGTTTTCTACAAGCTTTTAACCACCAAGAACGATTCTCAAACGATTTTAGAATCCAAGAAGGTCCTGCAAGTGCATCAATTCAATAGGAAAACTCTTGTGATCATTATACTCTGCTATAAGTGTTCGGTTAGCGTAACGTTTTCTTTACTTTAATCGTTTGTCTATGATATTGTGTATTGTTACAATGACTATGGGCTAATACCTATAGGTATTAGCCATGTTTATGATAATTTGATGTTTTGATTTGTTTATATCGATTGTTTACTCTTTCGTTGCATGTTAATTATGTTTATCACTTCCTACCCATTTATGGCTTGATTATGTTTTCAACTATTATTCAATTGGATCTAGGATTACAAATAAAGCGTTGTAACTTAACCGTTATTTGGGTTGTAGACTAGAGTATGTGATAGATACTACATACATTTTATCTATATATCTGGATCAATATGATTACAAATAAAATCCTAGTTTGACCTTTTGGTTAAGTGAATGGTAGACTAAGGTATCTTAGGATTACAAATAACATTTTGTTTCCTTTAGCTAGTTCAGTGTATTGTAGACTACCAGTATATAGATAACCATTAAGCAATAAGTTGGTAAAGCCTCGATGAGCTAGGTTTTAATATTGATACCAATATTGTAACCTAGATAGATTATAATTAACGGTGTAAGATTTATGCGGGTTTGGTTAATTGTGACAGGATTAACCGTAATATAAACCTAGAGTCTACGGAGAAGTACCACCTAACTTAGGAATGATATACCACCAACGAGGGTAGCACAATCATTGCACGAATAGACAATTCATACATCTTATTTAATTAAACTTGGTTAATACGTTTTCCTTACATTAGTGCTTGACCGCTTCTTTATTGTTTGTTTATCTGCTTGTGTGTGTTAATTGTCTTATCTAGTTTAGATTGAATCAAAACTCGTGCCAGACTCTCAGGCTGAAACCCCCTCCCCCTTGCGTTAGTTTAAGTTTAATTATGATTAATTAGGACTAACACATATAACTAGAATATTAGTAAATTAAAGTATTAACGCTCACTCTTAGTGATCGACACCCTACTTACCAACAAACCTACAATCGATCGGGTACACTGCCTGTTAGTGTTAGTTAATACGTAAAGTCAGCAAAATATAAATAGTGAAACTTGATAATATAATTACCTATACCCAACGACACATATCAAGTTTTTGGCGCCGCTGCCAGGGAGTGAAATTGTTTAATACTTGTTTATTAGTATTTTAGATTAGGTTTTGTGTTTTTAGTTTAGTTTTTTATTAATTAGTTATTCTTTGTTTTAATTGTTTAGTGTGTGTTTGTGTTTTATTTGTTTTTCTCAATTTTTGATACCTGTTGTTTTTTCTTCTGATCGAATACCCTATACGCCGTATTCATCCCTTTCAATACGGCGTATCAACTTTTTAAAATCTATACAGCGTATTCAATATCAAACATCAATACGGAGTATTCGGTTTACTAGATACGGCGTATTGGTCGTCTGATACAACAACAGTTGTAATTTTTCGTATTCCGCTTTACGGTTTAGCTTTTTGTATTCTTTTTCATCTGAACTTATCCTACTGAAGATTTTGTGATTCCTTTCAGTAGCTAGAATGGAGAGAATCACAATCAAAGAGTACGAAATTGAATCCGAAGTGTTCGACTTGCTAAAGATTGATCTTGATTTGTTCACTTGTGATACACCTCTCGGGGCGATTTTTAATGAAGTTAAACGCCTAAGTAGCATGGAGGATGATTTATTTTCTTATGAACTGGGAGTCCTTGAGGATTTTTATTTCCCATGTGTTGAACAACTGTGTGATAATTTGAAAAATGGTGATCTTGATATTCATGAACCACGCCAATGTTATGATGAATATATTAAACATATAAGATCCTGATTGATGGATATAATGTGTATAAATGAAGGTGTAATTAGTGTGTTTGTTTAGAGAGAGAATTTCTTAACCTTTTCTCATTTGATATTGATACAAATGACTTGGTGTGGAGGATTACATCATTATGGTGGACTAATGCCTTATTTATACTTAGAGATGTAACTAAGTATACTATAAATACAATAGTAGTCCCTGCACTATTTCCTTCTATGTACATTGAACCTAAATCTATGTATATTCTATTATTACATCAAACTATGGAATTTATCTTTAAGTCCAACAATCTCCCCCTATGTAATGATAGGATAGATTTAGATCTCTTTTCCTTGAAGCTCGAAAATGCTGAGAATTTTTTGTGAAAGCTGAGGACGACCTTGTAGCATATCTCTCCGTATAAAATTTTCTCCCACTATATAATAGGATAGATTTCTTTATCTCTGAAGGCATCAACTCTACTCTCGAACTCAAAATCAGCATTCTCAAAAGCTAACTTGATCTTCTTTTGCAACTTGATTCTTTAAATGCTTTTAGGAAATCTTTATCTTTGAACTTGATCTTGAATATAGATTTCAATCACATAATGCTGCTGACGAAAGATCTTAAACACGATGATATTGATTGAGCATACACTTTAGTAAAAGAACATTAACCCACTTAACTTTATTCTTGAAATCTCATAACTCGTTAGCCTCCCCCTCAATCACATATCCATTATCTTGAATATAGAAGTATTGATCTTGATGTGAAGACTTGTCATAAATGATTGTGTTGAAGACGGTGATGATATTGTTGAAGTAATCTCATGCAAATGTTGAACCAGCTATCTTGATCGATCTTTAAGCTTGATGAAACACTACAGCTTATTCTAAACATTTGATGATGTAACCTTGAAAAATATCAATAACAAAATAACAAAATAACTCTCATTCTATTTTTGCTTTCTCTCTTTTCTTTCAATCCTCACCAACAATATATTCATTTTCTCATTATGTGTTTGCTTTCTCTCATTTCTTTTAATCCTCACCAATCATGAAGATAAAACATATCTTCTTGATCAAACTACTTATACAATGACTTCCTTAAACTTCAATTTCTTTTGCCCATTTATCTGATTTGTCCATAATTTTCTTGCTTATATTTTAATAACCCCTGTTAGATACATGATATATCTCTTAATTTCCAAGCTTATATCTTCTCCCCCTTCTTATAAGCGGAAAATACTAAGCTTGTATCATCTCCCCAAGTATACTTATATATATTTTCACCCCCTTCATATTTGGCAAATACTAAGCTTGTATCTTCTCCCCCTCATGATGATTATGATCCATCATAAATATCATGATCATATAAGCTCCACAATAAGCTTCGGGTGAAAAAATTCTTTAAAGTCTAAAATTGAAATTAAAATCATTTCTTTTCTCTTTAAAAATCAAACATTCTCCCCTTTATAAACAAACATACTCCCCTAAAATAACCCATAAGCTCCCTCAAACCGACAAACTTGAGTGCTATCATTCTCGTGAAGGTTGAAAGAAACTTTTTTCGTTCTATGATTCGTTGAATATGTCATGCTTGTGAAAGGTAGAGATGTTGTTGTTGTATGCGTAGAAGATGAAATGGAGAATTATCAAAGTAAGAACCATCTTCTACTTTAACCATGAAGTTCATACATCACAAGATCATGCTTTGAAAATTTCCGATGAAAGTTATTTGAAAAATATGATCAAATCAATATCTCGATGATAAGGATGCCAAAATATGATCATGAAATCCAAATAAGCATTGATATCTTGAACTGAATGTTATTTTACACTGGGAAAGACATAACCACTAGATCACATAGATTACTAGTTAACACTTATTTGAATCATTAAGAAATCATTTTCAAATGAGTGACCTACGTTCAGCATTGGCATGACGTTAGCACTGATAGGATTTTCATTCAATCACTGTGAATATTATATGAGAGTATCACTCCAGAATGTTCCGACATTGTCAGATAGACATGCAATGTCATGAAGACATAACCTTTTGTGTCATTGATGTTTAATACAAACGTACTTTTGTGTCCTAAAGATATTTCATTGAATATCAATTTGGCTCTAGACTCTTGTGCACATTTAGTAAGCAAGGACTGGAGCAATGGATTTTTTTTCCCCTTTATTAATATCCAACATCCTCGTAAGAGAAGTCGATAGATTATGCGTTAAATCTCTATGAAAATGAAACAAATACTTTTTGAGAAGTACTTGAGTGGCTAGGAGGGGTTGTGCATTTACATCACTAGGTCCATGATGTCTACTTGAATACCAGAAATCAACGAATGAAATCCGATAGCATATGAGTTGACCCGGTTTCTATCCTAGTGTAGGAGAAACACCCTTCTTCTTTTCTATAAGCCTCTCAATTTTCAACTCCAACCTTTGTCTTTGCTTATCATCGATTCTCTTCAATCATATTCTCATTACTTTTGACAACTTTATCATTTTTTTTGTTCATTCTTTTTTATTCAAAGCTTTATCTCATAAGTCTATTTGCATACAACACATGTTGATTTAAACCTCAAACTCCATCACCTAGACCTAACTTTCCTAAATTGGAAGGTAGACTCCGGGGTAGATCAATTCCGGTTTTGGAAGATCATAGGAGTATTTGAGAGTAACTAAATCACACCGTGCAACTCAATCAACATACGCCGACATAATTCCTTTAGAAAGAATGTTTCGTGATAACCATGATGAAAATCTGAAATCATATCATAAGATTTCGATAAGATTAAGAGAATTTAGAACAAGCACTCTGTCTGTTTTCGTATGCGATGGCATTTCTTTTCTTGTATACTTTTATCTTTTTATTTTCATGTGTTGTTCTTGCTTTTGAAGCACATGACATATACTTTCATTTTTTCAAGTATACAATTTTTTAATTCTCTCTTTCTATTTTTCCTTACAAATCTATCTTTCTATTTTTTTATCATTCTCACTAACAACAAATGAAGAAGAAAATTTTGATCCTTGAAAGTTTTCAATCATTGTAAAAACACTCCCCTTATTATATGCCGAAAAAGAAAACATTTTTAACATAAAGTTTAAAAACGCAAAACTACGGATATTGTTAAAGAGGAAATGTAAACAATATACATTTCATTTAACATACTGAAATTTTTCAACAAAAACATACGGACACTCCCCCTTAAAAAAATACCTTCGTTAAAACATTTATAAGGGAGTTCCTCTTTGCGCTTTTGAGTCATTTATTTCTTTAGACACTTTTCACAAAAAAATACATCGATTTGAAGACCTTTTTAAAATTGATTTTATCTTGAAAGTACCACATTTTAAAATTCGAATCGATTGTAACTCATCAACTTGAGATCATTGACTTTTAAAACAAATTGATTTTATCTTTTAAGTACCACATAAAGATTTTGAAAAATATTTGTCAATGACTCAAGTCAAAGAAGACTTCTCTTCTTTTTCAAAGATAAATGCTCTAAAATGAACATTTTCTTTTCTTTAAAGCATGGGTTATGTACTGAGATGTACACAAGCCATCAAATGAAGCTCGGGTTTCGTACTGAATGATACAAAAGCCATCAGTTTAAGCTCGGGTTTCGTACTGAGTTATACGAAAGCCACCAGTTTAAGCTCGGGTTTTGTATTGAGTTATACGAAAGCCATCATTTTAAGTTCGGGTTTCGTACTGACATTGTATGAAAGCCATTATAGAAACCAAAAATCTTTTTGAATTTTCTATAAAGTTTGGTATAAAAGAAAATCTTTTTGTCTTTTCAGAAATTTTATATAAAAAAAATCTTTTTGTCTTTTCTAAATTTTATATAAAAGAAAATCTTTTTGTATTTTTTCTAAATTTTTTATAAAAGAAAAATCTTTTTTGTATTTTTTTAAAATTTTTTATAAAAGAAAAATCTTTTTGTAATTTTGAATTTTCTTAAACTAAAAGAAAAAAATTTGAAGTTCCTATCAAATTAAACAACAACTTTTGGTATCCACTTAAGCACGTTGCTAACAGGTTTACCATATTTGGAGAACCAATTGTAAGCTGCGTCAATTTGATGCATAAAGGTTGAATTCCAAAGAGATTTGAAACTCGGTGTTTCATTTTGAAATAACTTTCTTGGAATCAACGGTGATTTAAAACTCTTCTCATTTGTCCATTTTGATTTATAAAACCTTGATGTTTCATTAGGAGTTTTAAAACTTCTGAAAGGTGTAAACACCGTTCTGAAACCCGGTGTTTCATTCGATGTTTTAACCTTTGAGGAAGATGAAGATTTCCATTTAGTGTTAAAACTCGATGTTTTATTTTGAAAAATTCTTTTCGAAATGAATGGAAACCTTACATCTTTCACCCTTTTCAAAACTGAATCATCTCGTTTACGCATTGAAAACATTTCATTCATAGAATACTTGAACGGTTTGGAAATGTTTTCCCCTTTTCTTTTCCAGATTTGTTTTGAACTTTCGTTTTTTAAATGATTTTGAGAAGTAAATGTTTTGAACGAATGTTGTTTCTTCAAATACTTCCTATCTTTTTGCAAAGAATAAGTAGTAAATTGAGAAACCTTTTTCGAAATCGGTTTTGAAGATTCACCCGTGTAAAGATTTACCCGTCCCCCCCCCGCCCCCACCTTCCCCGTAAATCTTTCGAACATTTACTTTTCGGAATTGATTTTCTTTGTGGAAAAACTTGTGAAACAACATGTTTTCTAGTTGTGTATTTGAAGGATTCTAAACAATCGCTTGGTTAATGCATTTTCTAATTCATTTTCTCGTTTTCAAGTCTCCCCATTTATCACAACAAAAATTATGTTTTTCTTTCAACACATTATATTGTTGTTCTCAAATCATTGCTTTGTGTTGTGTGTTTTAGCAATAAAAGGTGTAATTTGATTGTGCCAACTGAGCGAATTGTTAATAAAGATTTTCTTTTTCAAAGCATTATCTGCAAAATAAATCTCAAATTTATTAGTTCTTCTTGAAAATTTCTTGGTTCCCTTTACCAATCATCAAAATTCTTGATCCGTTGTGCTCTAAAACCCTTTATAACTTTGAAATATCTTGATCTCAAACAACATTTTTCTTCATCAAAACATTTCACTTTATCCCCCATCCCGCCCCCTCTCCTACATGTTCCAAATTCTTAGTCTCAAGCGTTGAACTTGTAATTGAAATCTTTGAAAAGTTTGATTCATATTCTTTCTCGACCATTTCAATCATTTTCTCAAGAGAATTATCATGTTTTAGCAACTTAAACTTCGTTTCAAGTCTTTGTTTCAAAATATCTTGAATACATGAAACAAAAGAAAAAAACCCCAAACAAAAATCCATAACTATACCTCCCCTTTTGCAACCGAAGCAAAGAAGACACTTTTCCAGAAATTCAATTTTAGCCAAAAACATTCGTTTTATTTCTTCAAAAAGAAGATTGTTGTTCATCTCTTGATGTGAAATGAAGTTTTTCCAAAGTTCTGACCCCCCCCCCCCCACCTCCCCCTGAGATTTCATTTGTTCAATTTTTGTGTAACAACTCAGACCCCCCCCCCCCCCCCCCCCCCCCCCCCCCCCCCCCCCCCCCTCCCCCCCCCCCCCCCCCTCTTTGACACCGTAAAACCTTTTCAAGATTATTCAACTCAGATTCTTTAGATTTTAGATCTTGATTTTCAATTTTGCCAAACTTTTTATCCCCCTCCATCTTTTCACGCTCTTTAATTTCTTTTTATACGCAAAACATACCCTTTTCATATGGAAAAAATTACAATCCGAATTCAACAGTTTTCTTTACTTAAGTTTGCAAACTCTAAATCAAATCTACCCTTTCTCTGAGTTATCTTGGTGTCAAGAACTATTTCTTGATATCAAGATGTACCTCATGAAAATGGCTCACTTGTTCCTTCCAAAACAATTTATTTCTTACACTGAGCAGAATCATTTCACTTTCTCCCCCCCTTCAAAGCCTCTGAATGTGCCGCGCCTTATAAAGCTCTTCAACCCCATCCCCCGATAAACATCAAACTTTCATTTACACTCTTTTGTTCCACAAACTTGCTACTTTGAATGATTTTGAAACGTTTTATAAAAACAACCGCTTTTGACCTCCCCCCCCTCTCCCCCCCCCCCCCCCAATAATGTTCATTTTCAATCTGAGTCCTTAACTTGTGCTTGGAAGATTTTGAAACAGTTTGTGTAAAAATCACCGTTTTGACTTCCTTGAATGTTCATTTTCAATTGAAGTACCCCCCCCCCCCCCTCCCCCCTCCCCCCCCCTCCTATTTGCCGCTCGAAGTAGATCCCCTCCCCTCCTCCCCCCTGAACCAGTTGTTAACATTCAACAAACTTTGGACTGAGATGCTCATTTTCAGATCCTTTTGACGACCAAATATGTGTGGCTAGCTCTGAAAATTTTTGTTTTGTATTAATCCTTAACAATGTTTTTCTCCCCCCCCCCCCCCCCCCCCTCCCCCCAGCCCCCCCCCCCCCCCCCCCCCCCCTCCAAACCCCCCCCCCCCCCACCCCCCCCCCCACCCCCCCCCCCCCCCCCCCCCCCCCCCCCCCCCCCCCCCCCCCCCACGTGTCCCCTCCCCCCTCCTCCCCCTCCCCCTCCCCCACTCCCCCCTCTTGTTCTTATTCTTTTTAGTATATTGCTCTGTCAGTATCATAAAGCGAAGAGGAATTAGTGTCATATATGTTTTTACATTTGCTTTCTCAAGTGTTTCATACTTTGCTTTGTGTGTACCGATTCGAGAGATCCATCATTAGCCCAATAATCATATTCTGGTGGTTCAATTACTCTAGTGTCTAACATTTAATATAAGTATTTATCGTATTCCGACCCCAATTAATTATGTAGATCTATTTATATTTTTTTGGGTGTCATATTGTGTGTATTATGCTGAAAATTGAATACCAAATTTAGAACATTGGACGAAAAGTTGTAACACAATAATGCCAAACAATGACACACTTATGTAGAACTGATATAACACAACCCCAAATCAAAACTTTATAAATTGTTTCGTCCCCTTTTTTTTTGTTAATTACTAGCCCAACATATAACCTCAACACATACAGGCCCAATCAACTCAGCCCACAACTTTTGATCTAAAATTTTCGGTAGATAAAAATGAAGCCCAAATTTTTTTTTGTATAAACCTAAATTGTGAGTATAAAATACTCAGTCTCACACTTTGCCTAATCTTAAATCTCACAATCCACGCCTCTTTTGTTTTCTCTATCACAGTCACTAAAAACATATCTCATCCATAAAAAATATCATGCCTCACTTGATTATTTCTCAATCACACAAACTAAAAAAAATAATCCCGTAGCCTCTCCTTTGTTCTTTCTTAAACACGAATCACCCAAAAATCCTTTATGATCTTTCTTTTCAAGAATTAAAAACGTACAAGTAACAACCCACTTTGGTTTATTTCTTCTAAGATTCAAGATCCTTTCGAGGGTCACATGTAGGATTTCCTCTTGATATTTTCGTTCTTGTTTCTTGATGACATTGAAAGAAAAGAAAAGAGTGAAACACTTGTTTTGTTCTTTCTTTGTATTTTCGAAAATTAAAAGAAGTTTATGCTTCAAAAATTGATCTATGATGAAGTTGGCATTTTGTTTCACAAAGAGCTTTTTAATTCTTTTTATCTTACAAAAGATATAAGAAAAATACCTAACTGAGATCTTTTTTTTTCTGTTTTGTTTTTTATTTTTTATTTTTTTATGTTTTTGATTAGTTGTTGTGATGATGTTTGATGAGGAGGTGGGAGTTAGATCGAGTCAGAGTTGATTGTTGTTGATTGTGGATGATTGATACGAGGGTTCTTGGTTGTGTCTTAGATCTTAGTTTGCATGTGATTTTACAGATCTGTGATGGATTGCGTTCACACACTCAAAATATTGAAAGATTAGTACGACATGTGAATCAATC
>BQNB010085801.1:0-25439 GCA_026074375.1 Tanacetum coccineum
CAAGAATTATCTAATAAAACTTCCTAGGAACTTCCAATCTTCTTCTAATCAAATACAACCTGTAATTAAAGGCAAGGACAACTACACCAAGCATAAAATCAGCAGGATAGATACATATACAACCAGAGTTTAGGGTTTCGACTCTACGAAAGCAGTAAAGATAGGATGAGAGTAATGATATAATCATAGGTTTTTCTGTAGGTTTACAAAAGAATTGCAGATTTTAAATATTGCACATTTTATTTTTCAAGAATACTAGAAAAAAATTGAATTTTTACATAGCTAGAGACGTGACGCCGTCAGGATAAATCCTGACGCCGTCTCCAACATCTATGAAAATTTCTTCTTCGTTTTCAATGAGAAATTTCCTGCACGTAATTTTTATAAGTCAAAACTGAAGAAAGCACTACATAAAAACCTAGAGTAGTCATTACAATCATATGACTCGAAACTGATGCGAATTAATCTAAATAATTTATTTTAAATGTTTGAATTTGGTTCTAAAAACCAGATATTTACCCTACATTTATTTTGTTACAAAATACCTTTAATTGTAAATAAGACGAAGTTATAAACAAACAAATCATGATTACAACTAATTCAAACATAATAAAATAAATAATAAAGAGTTAAGACACAAGACACTCCTAATATGCGAGAAAGTAAATATTGGGTTGCGTCCCAAAAAGCGCTTTTCTTTATTTACGAGTCTTGTAGCTAGACTTGAAGTCACACGTTCTTACGTGACTTATCCTTCATCATCCAAAGTTATATCATCATCTCTATTGGTGTCCAATATGCTCTTTTGATATGGTTTCACCCGTTGTTTATTTACGATGAATTCGTTCGCATCTTCATCGTATAGCTCAATCGCGCCATTTTTCAAGTCCTTGCATACCGAGAATGGTCCGTACCATCTTGACTTTAGTTTCCCGAGGAACAGCCTTAAATGCAAGTCAAAGAAGAGTACCTTATTGCCTCTTTCATAGTTAGTCGGTGCTTTTATACATTTATCGTGCCATCTTTTTGTTCTTTCCTTATAGGAGATGGATGATTTGTAAGCATCAAGTCTCATTTTGTCCAGCTCATTAATCTGTAAGAACCAATTTGCCCCAGCTTTCATAAGGTCTAAGTTGTAGTTCTTAATGGCCCTGTAGGCCTTGTGCTCTAATTCGACAGGAAGATGGCACGCATTGCCGTAGATTATTCTAAATGGGGTTGTTCCTAAGGGGGTTTTAAAAGCTGCCGGGAATGCCCATAATGCATCATCTAATTTGCAGGACCAATCTTTCCTGTTGTTCCTAATGGTTTTCTCAAGGATACGTTTTATTGCCCGGTTTGTGTTTTTGACCTGCCTGTTAGTTTGAGGGTGATACGCGGTCGAGAATCCGTGAACCACTCCATACCTTTTCATTGCCTTCTCCATTTGGAATTGCAGAAATGAGTACCCCTATCACTAATAAGGGCTTTTGGTATTCAAAATCATTTAAAGAGTCTCTTGAGGAAGTTTACTACGTTCCGAGCATCATTGGTGGGAAAGGCCTGAGCCTCTACCCACTTTGATACGTAGTCGATAGCTACCTGATGTATTTGTTTCCGTTTGATGGGGGAAAAGGTCCCATAAAGTCTATTCCATAGACATCGAATATTTCACAGACTTTGATGTATTTTTGAGGTGTTTAATCCCTTGAGGAGATGTTTCCTGCTCGTTGACATGTATCACAAACTTGGACCAACTTACGTGCATCGCGGAATATATGTGGCCAATAGAATTCAGCTTCAAAGACCTTTCTCGCAGTAGTGGCGATGCCATGATGTCCTACAGATGGTCCGCTATGACATTGTTGAAGGATTTGTGCCGCCTCATCTCCGGCCACTCACCTTCATATGATTCGGTCAACACACTATTTAAATAGGAATGGCTCATCCCAAAAGTAATGCCTCAAATCGCTGAAGAACTTTTGCTTCTCTTGACGGGTGGATCATAAGGGTAGTACTCGGCTAGCTAGATAGTTAGCATAGTCAGCATACCATGGTTCGTTGTTCTTGTTAGAAATTGCCATTAACCGATCTTCAGGGAATAAGTCCCTTATTTCAGCCTTGGTTGGCTTTCCAAGATTGGGGTTTTTAAGTCGGGAGAGATGATCAGCTGCTAGATTTTTAGCACCTTTCTTATCATGGATCTCGATATCGAATTCTTAAAGTAGCATGATCCATCGAATCAGTCGTGGTTTTGCGTCTTATTTAGTGAAGAGGTATCGCAGGGCTGAGTGATCCGTGAAAACGATGATCTTGGACAAGACCAAGTATTGATGGAACTTATCGAATGTGAAGACGACAACCAACACTCCTTTTTGGTAGTTTTGTATTTCTCTTGAGCTTTGTTCATTGTTTTGCTGGCATAGTATATGGGTTTGAAATGTTTGTCGATTCTCTGTCCTAGCACTGCTCTGACAGCATAATTGCTTGCGTCGCACATGACTTCAAATAGTAATGACTAATCTGGCTTTGTCATGATTGGTGCTTGCTTTAGTTCACGTTTTTACTTATCGAATGCTTTGATGCACTCTGTGGAGAAATTAAATAGGGTGTCTTTAACCAGGAGCTGGGTTATTGGGCGTGCGATTTGTAAGAAATACTCTATGAATCTTCTATAGAACCCATCATGTCCTAGGAAGCTTCAGATGGATCTTACATTCGTAGGGTATGGTAGTTTGGAGATTGCTTCAATTTTTGCTTTGTCGACCTTAATTCCTGAACCTGAGACCTTATGGCCGAGGATGATCCCTTCCTTTACCATGAAATGACACTTTTGCTAGTTTAACATAAGCTTGGTTTCCTCGCACCTTTTTAGCATCTTTTCAATGTTTTTTAGGCAGTGGTCAAAAAAGTTACCAAAGACGGAGAAATCGTTCATGAATACCTCCATGCTATCTTCGATAAGCTCATGGAATATGGTTATCATGCAGCGCTAAAAGGTTGTTAGGGCATTACATAATCCGAAGGGAATTCATTTATATACGAAGGTTCCGTAAGGGCAGGTGAATGTGGTTTTCTCCTAATCTTCAGGGGTGTTGGGATTTGAAAGTTTCCTGAAAACCCGTTTAGAAAGCAGTAGTACTCATGCCCAGCTAGACGCTTAAGTATCTGATTGATAAACGGAAGTGGAAAGTGATCCTTCTGGGTCGCGTTATTCAATTTTTAATAGTCGATACACACGCGCCATCAAGTGACCGTCCTTTATGGGATGATCTCATCCTTTTCATTCTTTACTACGGTCATTCCTCTATTTTTTGGGACAACCTGGACAGGACTCACCCAAGGACTGTCAGAGATGGGGTAGATTAGTCATGCGTCAAGGAGCTTTATGACTTCCTTTTTTACCACCTCCTTGATGTTGGGGTTTACTCGTCTTTGAGGTTAGACATTTAGTTTGAACTCATCTTCCAAGAGAATTTTGTGATTGCAGAAAGAGGAATCGATCCCTTTTATATTCGCATTACTCCAGGCGATTGCCCATTTATGATTCTTAAGAACCTTGAGAAGCTTGGCTTTTTCGGTGATGGATAATGCGGATGAGATGACCACTGGGAGTTGGTTATTTCCCTGGAGGAAAGCGTACTAAAGGTGTTCGGGTAACTCCTTCAGTTTAAGTTTAGGTGGTTCGACACTTGATGGTTTTAATCTATTCTCCGGAGCCTTCCATTCGAGTGGTTCTATCGGCTCTGTTCCAGGGTAAAAGGAAACTGCATGCACTTTGTTAGAATCTCCCCCTTCTTCTTTTTTAGCCCATTTTCCGTCATGACTTACTGTGTTGACCTATTGTTCTTGGATCATATTAGCGGTGTGGTCGGCGCAGTATAGGTAATCGTCATGTGATTGTTTGAATTTTAAGAATTTCCCAATGTCAATTACAGCTCTTGTCGTGGTGGGGAAGGGTTGTCCTAAAATGCTTGGGACTAGCAAACCCCGATGGGGTATTTGATAGATCGATCGGCCAGCTGAATACTCATTTTGGTTGGTTTAAGTTTAGAAATCCCTAATCGTCAGAAGAGAGAATGTGGCATGAGATTTATACTTGCTCCTAAATCAGCTAAGGCGTTCTTGATTGCCAGGGGTCTGATAAGACATGGCAGCGTGAAGCTTCCTGGGTCCCCTTCTTTTTAAGGCAGAGTCCTTTGGATGATAACAGAACATTCCTCACTATGTTTTATCGAGGAGGCTGCTTTTTCAAGTTTTTTCTTATGTGAAAGGAGATATTTCAAAACCTTGGCTCCCTTTGGCATGTGGATCATGGCTTTTAGGAATGGTAGGTTAATATGGATCTGTTTAAAGATTGAGAGGAGCCGCTCATCCTCGTCATCCTTTTTCTGCTTCTTTAATCTGGACAGAAAAGGCAGATTGGATGACTTGGAGGGTTGGTAAAATATGGATGGCCGAGGGGTAGGTTCTTGTATGATGCTTGGTTCTGCGTCCTTAGGCCCTTCTTTTTTGGTTTCCCCCTTAGTGTGGTTGGCAGATGTTGATTGCGATGGAGCTGGGAAAGGTGGGTCTTGAGTGCTAACTCCTAATCTGGTTGTTATGGCAAAATTTGGCGCTTCAGGTTTAAGAGTTTCTCTTTTCCTAATCGTGGAGAGGATTTGGGAGAATTGTTCATGCAATTCCTTACGGTGCTCGTCAAGCATTTCTCCTATACCTTTTGTGTAGGACTTCTTTTCGAGCATAAAGTTGGCGAGCTGGTCTACAAATCTACTATTAATAGTCCATTCGGGGCCATCTTCTCCTTTTTCTTTATGTTTGTTGTTCCCCCATGGTAGGGTATCATCGTTCTGATAGAACCTCAAAAGGGAAGGATCATCATAGATGTCTCCCCCGGATAGGCATACTTGTTTGGCCTGGTCATTCTTTTTGCATTCATCAGCCTCATGGGATCCTCCAAAATATTAGGTAGGGGTTTTTCAACCCATCCTTTTGAGCAGGTGTTTTAAGGTAGGAGATTTGGTTGCAAGCCCTTTTCAGACGTCTCCTGAATGTAGATTGCATTGCCTCCGAAATAGAAGAGATGTTATTGGGTGGTGACAGGTCATCCTATAGATCGTCTTGGTATTGGACATACTCTTCAATTCGATTCCACCCTCTTCTTCGGTGAGAGAGTTGAAGCGGAATTGAGCAAATTGATCGAGTTTCCTACTGTTATCCTAAGATATGTTGTCGTGAAATATTTGTACCAGAAGCTATTTTTGTATCCCGTGATGAGGAACCTGTTTGATTAAGTCATGGACACAGATCCAGGCGCTTTTTATGGGTTGGTCATCCCCTTGTTTAAATCTAAGGATTAAATCTCTAAGGGACCAGGTACGTCTTATCAGAAAGAAGTGGTCAAGGAATCGTGATACAAGCTGATCCCATGTTATGATTTGAGTGGGAGGTATTCTGTCAAGCCATTATGTCGCTTTTCCTTTGATGGAGAAGTAGAAGAAGTGTAGCCTAGATGTATCCCTTGTGGCTCCGTTAGCTTATATGTTATCGGCGACACTTAGTGCTTAACATGACGGAGGGGGTCTTCATTTCTCAATCCTTGGAATATGCATGTTTTTTAAATTAACCAGATGTAGCGTGAGTCGACGATTCTTCTTGTTTGTTCGGTTGGAAGGGTGATTGGGTTTTGGAAACCAGAGGGATTAGGATGAGAATGTTCATGTAGGGTTTTGGCAGGCATTGGCGGGTTGGCTCTAGTGTTGTTAGAGGAGGATGATTCAGCATCAAATAGGTTTCTTCTGGCTATAGCAAGAGATTCGTTCTGTAGTAGATGCCAAGCGGCTCTCTTAAGCCTTCAGAATTCCCTTTCAGGCTCGTCAAGGGGTTTCGTTAACCTTTTTACGGTGTTATGTGTCATGGTGATAGATTTTCAAAACATATAACATGAAAAGAAGATAGACTACAAGAAAGCTAATATGCGGAAATTAAAGTCTCACTTGAAAGGATTCAAGCGAGTAGAACTAAGTTAAACTATGATCGAAACCTAACTATTCCCTAGCAACGGCGCCAAAAACTTGATGTGGTCATCGTAGGACTTCAACAAGAAGTTTTACAACTCCCTAGGTAGAGTACCTAACCGTTGTAGTAGTAGTATAGGCAAGACTCGGGGGTTGTTATCGTTCTCTAGGGGAATAGGTTAGGAAAGCTTGATCACGATCTAATAGAATTCTAAGGGTTGAGAGAAGATTATTTTTGTATTTTTATATTTTATAGAAAGCAGGTAAATCTATGGTTTGAGAGGTTGGTTTGATAAATTATTAACTAAACTAATTAATAAACTAATCTATTGGTGATAAATTTATGATAATTAAGTGTATTTACTTAATCATGCATTACTTATCAGATTATTTCTCCTAATCATTTTGCCTTGTCACACTTGTGATGTAATATGTAAGTGTTTCCTAAGTTATGAACGAATTACACGAATCCGTCGTCTATATAATATTCTATTAAGGCAAAGCACAAGTAAGGTAGTATAAAGACTATTACAAGGCCCCTAAGAGTATATTAAATGCGTGTGAAATACCTTAAGAGGGATCAACCATATAAGGGGTAAGGTAGTATGAAGAGTGTTACCCTCTAGAATTCTTTCTACACACACGCATTTCCCTAGATGTGTCAACAGCGATACAGACAAAAGCTGGTTTTCTAAAGCCTAACGCGCACATTCATCAACAAGAAGCAACAGTAAAAGGATCTATAATCCAACTTTCATGCAATCTTAATCAAATACATAGGAGGGTTTAGCCTCTAATGTTATAAAGGAAGTAAGAAGATAAATCAATTACACAACACATAGACATATTGAATGATTAATGATAAATAACCTTACTTGAATTAAAACATGGATCCAAGGTAGTATAATAGGGTTTTGAGGCCCTAAAAATGACCTATGGAGCTGTTACAAGGACTAGGGTTCGTCTCCCTAGGTTATACAAAGTTATCCTAAAAATTACACACTAAAACCCTAAAATTAGTTTTGTATATACAAAGGTATCGCAGCGACTCCGTCGCTTTATGGTCCTGACACCATCGCTACGTGGATGATTCTAGATCCTCTTTAAGTCGGCCACGTCCTGACGTCGTCTCCGAATTCCAGACGCCGTCACTGAATAGATCACGACGGCGTCGCTTTATGCTTGTGAAGCAATACTTCTTCAAGGATTTGGTGTAGGTCCGTAATCTCGTCCGTTTTTTCTCCAAATGAGCCCAAGTCATGTGTATTTCCTCCAAATGCCATCCAAGTGCTAAAAACCTAAAAA
The DNA here is from genome assembly GCA_026074375.1 of Tanacetum coccineum. NCBI lineage: Eukaryota > Viridiplantae > Streptophyta > Magnoliopsida > Asterales > Asteraceae > Tanacetum > Tanacetum coccineum. The sequence goes on from BQNB010085801.1 coordinate 7,302, forward strand.
CAAACGATTAAACACATAATCTGGGCATATTTGCATGATTTAAGGGGTTAAATGACCCAAAAATAGTATATAAAATGACACCTCATCACATGTTTATTCATTATCATTTCCATTTCTCACCCTACTATACCTCCAACCAAGCACCCCCTCATTTTTAGTACATTACTGTTATCATATTTGTTAAACCCCAGTTAATTATTTACTTGATTACATTGTTACTAAGTCGAGACATTATTCGTGTATACAGTTTTAGGACGATTAGGATTCATGGTAGTTTTTATTATATGGAAAAATAGGGAAGAAAGTTAAATTATTACCCTCATACATACTTAATACACTCCATGTTTATTGATCCTCCTAATTTGAGTCATTAATTAGTTTATTATTGAATTGTCATAAAACTCAAGTGTAGGGGTGCAATTATAAACCCCAAGTCATGTATATTATATATGTGTCAGCAGATGGTAGGGAAGAAGTGTATAAAAAATAAAAAAATGAAAAAAGCAAAAAAATATCTTAGAAAAATACGGATTGCCATCTTGCTATTATTTATGTTGAAGAAAGTGTCGAGAAAAGAAAAAGAAAGAGTTTGATGTAGAGTTGTGTATATTTGTCCTAGTTTCGTCAAGTATTGGCTTAGCAAAGCCTTTTTACATGTATTCTTGTAGATAATTAGCTTGCCACCAGTCAAAATTCCCCCACATCCCCCAACCGTGTTTCCTTTACCCTACACCTGAACATCACAACCCTTTAAAGACCTCTTTGATAGTAATTCCTAGGTGCTTACGCCAAAGTGGTGGAGGTTTTGATCATTTATCAAGCTTATGGTAATTTATATACCATGACAGGTAGTGAGTGTTATTTCTTTTGTTTCCTATATTGTTATAATTCATTATTACACCTGAGAGAATGAGAGAATCCAAACACTTATGTGAGGTGTTAGTATATAATTTTTGTGCTTTTAATTACAAGGTCTATCTGGTTGTGCCATAAACTATCTTTATTGAGTAGGTTAAATACCGTTAACTTTGCTATTTACTAGGTAGAAAAACCCATTTGCTTGAGGACAAGCAAATCCCAAGTGTAGGGGTATTTGATGAGGTGTCATTTTATACACTTTTTCGAGGTCATTTAAACCCTAAAAGCATGCAAATATCTCCATTTATTGTGCTTAATCATTTCTTTTTATTATTTATGCATTTGGAGGAAATACATGCGGAAAACGTAAAAGGGGGGAGGGGTGAATACGTTTCCGTTTAAAATCTTAAAACTTTCGTATTAAATACCCAATCAAACTTGACATAGTATGAAAAGTACCAAATATAGTCTATGACTATATGAATAATGGAAACATAGAATAAGCAAGTAGTCACGACACAATCATCATCAATAAGATACAACACAAGGATAAGCATAAAATAAATAGAAAGCAATAGATAAAATACAGAGCAAACCGGACACAATGATTTATAGTGGTTTGGTCATAGAGCTCCTTTTCGCCCTACTCCACTCCCCGGGTACCAAACTAGAGAGTTATTTCACTAGATCAACAAGCTCCCTTCTCGACGGAGAAAACCTTACACAACGTCGCTTACACTTTTTCCAATACAAAGCTAAATACCGAGTCCTAGATGAAGTTAGAACCAACCCATGGTCGCTTACACTTTATCCGGTACAAAGCTAAATACCAGGTTCTTACACATCGGGTAGAACCAACCCAAACCGATTATGTTTTATTGCCCAACATTACAAACCATGTGTTTTATGCTACAAACACATAAACCATCTAATCTATAATGGTACAAATGTGATTACAATGGAGATCCAAGACATGTGTCTAATGGATATGAATGACCAGACCTAAATGAACTTCCATTGATAGGATGCCTTCAAATGGATGAAGATGATGAGATCTCTAATCTTTTAGATCTTCATATGTATATGCTTGGTGATAGATGGAAGTGGAAAGATCTCCAAGGCTTGCTTTGGTGGATGTAGATGGCAAGATCTTGATGCTTGATTTGGTGGATCATTTCGGGTGTATGCTTACAACAAAAATAAGAGTTAGATGCATTATGATCATTGGGTTTTATAGATGCATTCCTACAGATCTAGATGTGTGAAAAATCGCAGAGAAAGTATGTTTGGAGTGATGAAAAACATATTGGAAATGCTCCTCTATTTATAGGAAAAACCTGATGTTGCCGGTTCCCTTTGAAATGGAATCGTCCTTTGCAAATCAAAGGGAACCGGCATCCTCAAAATGGAATCGGCTGACCAGTATACAATGATAAGACATTTTATGTCCACATTCATCCAAGTTCAAATCTTGTGGTGTCACCCATGAGGTAAAACTCGGTTCTATATTAAAAAATGTGTTTATCTATATATGTGCTTTAAAAAGGAATTACTTGTGTTTAAAAATATGCAAAGTGCAAGTATTTTTGGCTAACTTGAAAATATGAAATGTATAAGTAATTCTTACTTGGTCACTTATAAAAATGTATAAGAACTTTGTTAGATTAGTAACAAAATAAGATGTGCAAGTTAACTATTGTATACTTTCTAAAAATAAAATGTTTGTATAAGAATACTTGTAAATGCAAAAAATGAGGTTTAATCATAATGCAACATAACAAACATGTAAGAACCTGTGTTGTAACATATGAGGACTCGAGATGTCAAGATGTGTTGATGTATGTTGAGGCAAAATATGATTACGAGTAACTTGTACATTTTACGTTATGTATTACAAGTTACGTGTTTGTCATCAACAAAACAAACGAGACTGTGTAGATTAAATATCGTAATATTTGCACTCACAATCTCCCCCTTTTTGATGATGACAAAAAAAACGTGTAAATGTAATATATCGTAAAATGTAAAGTTACTTGTATCCGCGTACTACCTTTTACATTACCTTCTCCGTTTACACTCTTCTCCCCCTTTTGTCAAAACAAAAAGGGCGTTTCCTTTTAAATTCATTTATCCCCAAAAAGGCGAGCTTGCATCATCCCTAGTGAAGTTAAATTTTCTACTCTAACTCGGTGTTGGATCTATGGATAAAAAATAAAGCCTTAACCTACATCAATGTTAGTTTTGTGCAACGTACATATATAAAAAAATATGAGAACTATATGATGAGGAAAACGACATCTTCCTTTTGGTCAAAACGCAAAGGATTGTCAAAGAGTAAAAATGATGATGAATCTGTGCATGCTCCCCCTGACGAGTTCTCCCCCTTGTTCGAGGCGTCATGATACGATTAAAAAGCTACAAACAAAATTTAGTGCAAAACTAGATTCGTCCTTGGACGAGTAAAATATATACAACAAAGTGTATATAAGATGCATGCTCTAAATGCTCGACGGAAACTCCCCCTTGCTCGAGGACGTCAAGTATGATCCTACAGAACAAACAATTAGTGCAATAATAACTTTTGTCTAGAGACAAATATGTCATATACAACAAGTGTATAGATGACCCAATATGATTGCTTGAAGAATGCTCTCACTTGTTCGAGGGCGTCAAGATGACCCTACAAAAAGAAATATAAGCATTGCAAACTTCATCATTAGATGAGTATGCCATATACCACAAAGTGTATATGCTTGAACCTACAAAAGAAAATTAATAATTGCAGACTTCGTCCAGAGACAAGTATGCCATATACTGCACCGTATATATGAGTGAACTTAAAAAGAAATAATATGAAAAATGCAGATTTCGTCCGTAGACAAGATCGCCATATACATTAAGTGTATATATGAATTCGAACCTACAAAGAAAAAACTTAGTGCAATATATATACATATGATAAGTGCTTAATTACACATATCTTTTACCTCTAAAAACGAGCTTAAATGACCAAAAACAGACAAAAACTGCCAAATATATGTTTGTTTTGCATTTGTATTGTGCAGGAAGTAGATATCAACAAAAAGACAGAAAACCAAGCCAAAATGACAAAACTGAGCATGGAATGGAAAAGACTGTGCAAAATCAAGGCCAAAGTCCAAAAATGCCAAAGTCAGAGTCAATACTGAAGAATCAGCAGTCAAACCGGAGCCGGAACTGAAGAATACTATTGAATGCAATCTTTACCCATCTGATGGGCCGGGAAAGCCCAATAGTATAACTATGAAGACTGTGAAGACCAAATGGGCCCTCAATCAATTACAACAGCCCATTTGTGTGCAATTGACAGGTTGCATCGGAGCAAAATGAGCTTCCATCAAGCATTAAACTTGATTCTCGAGCTTGATGAGGCGGCAGTCGAATGTACTCGGGATATCTTGAGGCAAAGAGATTGCCTTGACAAATGTTTGGAGTTTCTTGCCATGAATGTGAGTCTTAATGAGTCATAAGAGATATATAGTTACATGACTTACATCTCTTTGTCTTCCATCGGTTACAACTTAAAAAAATCCATGCAATGCCATTATATAAGGACTTTTAGTAGGAGTAGATGAGATATGTGTTACAGTAATTGGTTTCTTTGTTGTTTCACACATATTTGTATTAAATTGCAATAAGCTAATAATTTTATTCACGTGACTATACATTGGACTTATTTCTTTCTTTTTCAAACAGGATGCATTTTAGAAGAAGCAAGAGTGGAGTGCCCATCTTCTCTTAATTGTAAGTCTTTAGTATATAGTGTATTTTTTGAAAGAATATTTTAAATCGTCATTCTTTTTCCAAGGTTTCCAAGGTTGACGATGTACAGATGACGGTGACAATTTAAAACGTATAGTGCTTATGTTATCTTAATCGTAAGTCTCATAATTTGATTCTACATAAGATCATTAGTTTTCGAAAGAACATGTCTTTAAAACATTAGTATTAAACTTTTTTGCAAGTTATAAGAGAGTTTGATTATTGTTTGTTATTTTTTAATCCCTTTATTTTCTTTGCAATTTAATTCCTTTTGCATTTAAAAGTGCTTATATGATGTATAAATAATCCACCGATTGGCATTGGAAGTGCATGAACTACTTGCTTTGGTGAAACAAAAAGAAACATAAATAGGCGAAATTGATTCAAAGATCGAAAAGGTTGAAAAAATGATGGCTGATGTAGTCTCTACATTTCAGGAGGCACGATTAAACATTTATTCCAAAACAAGCAACGGTAAGTGATGTGGAGTTTGTGAAGACTTCACATGAAGTTTTACAATCCCCTAGGCAGTTTACCTAGTCGTTGTAGTGTAGTATAGGCAAGACTCGGGGGTTGTTATCGTTCTCTGGGAGAATAGGTTGGGAAGACTCGAACAAGGTCTAACAGAATTCTAAGGGGTTGAGAGAAGATTCATTTTGTCTTTTTATATTTATAAGAAATCAAGTAAATATCATGGTTTTGAGAGGTTGGTTTGTTTTAACTAATTAAACTAAATATAATATAAACTAAGGATAACAACTTTATGATAAAAAGATGTATTTACCTAATCATGCACTACTCCTCAAATTGCTTCTCCTAGTTCTGTTGCTTTGTCACACTTGTGATGATCTGTGTAACTATTTCCTAAGTCATGAACGAATTACACGAACCCGTCGTCTATTTAATATTCCGTTAAGGCAAAGCACAAGTAAGGTAGTATGAAGACTATTACAAGGCCCCTACGAGTATATTAAATGCATGTGAAATATCTTAAGAGAGATCAACCATATTAGGGGTAAGGTAGTATGAAGACTGTTACTGATGGTATTTTTTCTACACACTCGCGTTTCCCTAGACGTCTATGCCAATTTAATATGTTATGGCTAGTTTTCTAGAGCCTAACGCGCACATCCATCAATAAGAAGCAACATCAAAAGGATCTACAACCTAAGTTTCATGCGATCATAAGTAATTACAAAGGAGGGTTTAGCCTAGCATGTTCTAAAGAAAGCAGCATAAATCAATCATACAACATATAAACATATTGAATGATTAATGTAATAATGAAACACTCTTCTTGATTAAAACATGGATTGAAGTAGTTACATTAGGGGTTTTGAGGCCTTAACAATGACCTAAAAAGCTGTCTCGAAAGACTATGGTTCGTCTCCAAAAGTTATTACCAATTACACACTTTAAAACCCTAAAAATAGTTTGAATGTATATGAAAACGACGCGAGGCGTCGCTTAAAAAGTTGTGACGTGCCGTGCAAACCACGTAAGATCTCAAGATCCGCATAAGTCGGCCACGTCCTGACGTCGTCGTTGGATCTCTAACGCCGTCACGATGAAGATCCTAACACCGTCGCTTTATAATGGCGACATCGTCTCCACGCTCTGTATGCACAATTCTTCATGAATTTTTGGTGTAGAGTCGTAATCTTGTCCATTTCTTCTCCAAATGACCAATGGAATATCATCCTTGATAGAATGATAATCTTCTTCTAATCTCAGAGAAATGTCTGGAAATTTCTTCATAAAATCAGCAATTATGAGCTTGGTGAAGCGAGGGTACTGAATTACATCCTTCTTTTGGAATACATTATTCATGAAATCCCACCAGATAAGAGCATCATAATCAACATTCGTGTGGTTGACCACGACATGAAATAACTGAAAAATGTTGATTTTGGTTTGATCATGCCTAGATGTTCTTGTGGTTAAGCCACGATTGAACACCTTAAACATTGTCTGCCATGGTTGAGCAAGATTCTTCGTAAAGAAGGTACTTACTTTGTCAACAACACCTTGATAGCCAACACTTTTCATGAATGATTCAATAATCTCGATGTTGACTGGTGCTATGAAAGGATTATATAGAGTTTCCATTGGCAGTTGAAGAGTATCATGAAACATATCAACAATGTAAATTATCTCTTGACTATCCAGCTTGAATATGTTAGTGTCCTCAGTATCAGGCACCTTGTGTACTATTTTTCAAAACTGTTATAAGTACACAACTGGAACATCGGCAGTAGCAGTAAGTGCATAACTCAATGGATGATTGATCACTTCTGATTGATCTACACCTTTTTTATAATATATAATATATAAATATAAATATAAGATATACTTATAATATATAATATATAAAGATAAGAGGGTAGGAATAAAAAAATCACAATTATAGTAATCCGGGAGTATGATTCCCGGGTCGTTATCCCCAACGAGGAATGCAATTGAAAGTTGAGAGTCGTTTTGAGAATCGATGCTTGAATGGGATAAGATTGATATTGTTTTTCTAAAACTACGAGAAAAATAAGGCAAAAACTTAAAAACACATAAGGGAAGACAAATTTTAACTAAAAACGCAAAACGTGAATCCAAAATGGGACCTAAAAACTCTAATTTAACAAAATTAAGTCCTACAATGATCTTTTTGGTTTTTATAAGTTTTAATTAACTAAAAAGCTAGAATAAAGAAAACTAGACCAATAAACAGAAAGATTTGAGCTAGAAACACAAAAAACGTGACGGGATTCAATCCGGGGGGGTGGTTTTCTTTAAAAAAACGAAATTTCGGCAATTTAACCCTACAAAAGAAAATCTAATTTTCCTAGGTTCTGAATGTTAAAAGAAAATTTTCTACAAAAATTTATATTTTTTTGACTTTTTTATAATTTTTTATGAATTAAAAACGATTTAAATGAAAATTAAATATAAAAAAAATACTAAACGTTTTATAAAAAATGTGAAAAAATTCTGAAAAATTGCTTAAACTATGACAATCCTAAGAAAAAAAGCTAGGCAAAACAGCTTTATCCATAAATATAACTGTTAAAAAATCAAAACGGCATTATAAGCATAATGGGTTAAAAAGGTAATAAAACAATAATAAGTGCAAAGAATGACTTTTTTTATAATGTAGCACAATGGTTAAGTGTGTTGGGTAAAAACGCTTGGTCGATGGTGGTAGAGATCCCGGGTTCGAGTCTTGCTCACCTGGGGCTTCCCACTATCCCAAGTGTTTTTATTTTTGCATTTTTTACAACTTTTATAGAACACTAAAAAAATAAGCAACTTTATGAAAAACAACTAATTTTAAAACCACAATACGCACTAAAAAAATAATAAGCACTTAAGATGACAGAATAAACTTAACTCTTAATTCCAAATCACATTAACTGTAGGGACTTTTAAAGCACTAATAAGCAATCCTAAAAGAGAAATAAGCTATCACAAATATTCAACTATACCTAATAAGCATAAACAAGCAAAAATAAGCAAAGACCTTAAGCTACAATAAGCTAAAACAGACAGATTACTTAAAAGCTATAAAACATAAAATTTTTACTCTAAGATGCAAATAAGCTATAATAAGCTCTAACCTAAGAGGAATAAGCTAAAGTGGGCTTACACTAAACTAATAAGCTATACTAATCCTAAATAAGCTAGGAAATAAAAGCAATAAGCACAAATAAGCCAAATAGAGCAAATGGCACAAAACAACAAGCACAAACAAAAGATCACATTTTACTTAAAAATAAGGCTCAAAGATGGCTCCTCTCTGCTTAATGAGTTATACCCACTAAAAATTTCGTACAAATAAGCTACAATAATCAGAAATCAAATAGGAGTTTGAAACACAAATAAGCCCTTAAAAAGTTTAATGAAAAAACTGTTTGTTCATTTCTCAACACTTAGAAAATTTTCACAATATTGACAAATCACTACTTTTGAGCTTAAAAATAAGCATTCTTACAGATCCTTATGAACTTTTAACCACAAAACAGATTAAGTTTAGACCTCATAGAACTCATAACAACAATCAAAAAGCATTTTGAAACACTGAATAAGCCACAATGATCAAAAGAAAAAGCTGAATTTTTCAAATCTCAACCCTTAACAACCTTTTGACAGCACTCAATGAAATCAAATGCACAATGCAAGACACTTAGCCTACTTGCATAAAACACTTAAACATGCATATCAAACACAAAAATAAGCTGCTAAACTAGACTTAAGCAAATAAGCTACATAAACAGCTTATAACATCTCAGAATCAAAACACATGAAGAAATATCTTGAAAAATGAGTTTTAGACTTTGAAAACTTTTTAAAACAGCTTAATACCTCTTAAATAGGCTTATTAAAGTTAGCTTAGTGACCCAAAAGAGTTTTTAAACCATTTTGACCCGTTTGACCCACTGTCCCAAACACCCCTTTAAAAACAGTTTTAGTACATTTAACTTGATAAAAGCTATTTAAGCTAAAACTCTTCAAAGACCAGATAGTAAACAGCTTATAACAAACTAAATGAACAAATATAAGCAATCAAATAAGCCAGAATAATAAGCTAAGACACTATGCTATTATTTTTGGTTTTTTCAACTGTTTTATATCAAAAGCTATTAAAATGAAATTTAAACTACAAACTAAGCACAATAAGCATTAAACAATAGTGATAAGCAACATTAAGCTAATAACATCAGTAATAAGCTAATATTAAGCAGTAGAATAAGCAGACAAATAATAAGCATATAAAGTAAGCTTAAAAAAGAGAAATGAAATGTACCTTAATCCCTTTGCACAAAACATGGATAATAAGGCTCTAAGAGCTAATCAACAAGCTCTGGCTTGTTATAAACAAGCCAGTAAGTCCATAAGCCCATCCATAATTGGCTTATCATCCTTTTCCCAAGCTTAAGTAAAATTAGGGGGTGAATTTGTTTGAGTAAAGCTCAGTAAAGCTTTGATGGTTTTATTGAGGAAACAGCTAGCTTATGAGTAGATTTAAGAGCTTATTGAGCTTAAGTAAACAAAAGATATCTTATTTAAATATTTTTCATAAAAGTAAATAAAAGATAATTGAATTATGAGTAAATTTAACTTTTATTAATAGAAAAACTGATTACAACTTGAAAATGAGATTACAATGACTGAAAACATTAAATTGAAAATTACGTTTGCTAAATTTAAAAGCTACACTAAGCTGCTAAAAACTACTACTCCTTGATAGATTTGTGAGTGAGGGTGCCCCTTTATTTATAGGCTTGAGAAGAAGCTTACAGGTCTCAAATTCTCCTTTTGGTCTATTATTCTCATGCGTCCATTTCTTGCAATCATTTGATCCTTATTCTAGGCCGTTTGATCAATAAGTGTGCACACGGATTGCCAGCGTGGCATTCCTTGTGTCAGAGGCTTTGTGTTTCTTTTGCACTAGATTTAATGTAAATTTCCCATCATTTGGTATGTTTGTTTGCTTCCAACGTATCATTCTCTTTGTGTAAATGGACCAATAGCAGCTCTTGAGGTGATGTTTCTTTGCTGAGTTGTGGCTTAGTACTAGAATCTTTGTTCTACGTAGCCAATTGGGATTTACCCTTTGTTTTTTATGCAGGGTAAAATGAAAGAGACGATTAATAGTAAAAACAGGTTTTCCTACGCTTCTTTTCTTTTCTTTTTATAACTTTGGTTGACTCGGGGGTAAAAGGATGGCTTGGGCCCGGGTTTATAAAAGGGTTGGGCCACGTTTTGGTTAAATGGTTTTATAGTTATAAGAGATAACGACGGTTATCTCTTTAATAAAAAGGAGATAACGGTGTGAGGGTTTAGGGACTTTTGATGAAAATGAGTTAACAATAAGGGCATTTTGGGTATTTTGAGGATTTTGTCTTTTGTGAGTTAACCAATGGTTGACTTTTGATGACCTTTTGCTAGAAACTTCTGGCTCTTGTGCACTCTATCCGTTCCCGTGTCCGTGTTTGTCTGGTTTTGACTGTTTTCTTGTGATTTTTGCATTATCCGTACCTACACATCACAAATAACAAAACAAGCAATATACAAGCATAATTTGCACAATTTTTAAATCATTTGAGGTCATTTTTGATATAAAAAAATGATATTGATTTCGCTCACATATCAAAAATTCCCAAACCTACGTATTTGTCGAGTCCTCACGCAATATTAGTATACCTAAAAACTAAATACCTCAAACACTACCCCAAACTAAACTTTGGAAAGTAGCAAGTCTTTTGTGGGGAGATTAAGTAAATCACAAGCCTTTCAAACACCCCATTTCCCCATTTATCAAAACGTTCCCATTTATATATATGTATATATATATAAAAGAATGTATATATATATGTATGTTATAAAGTATGTATAGTATAATGTATATATATGTAATATATATGATATATATATTATAGTATAAAATATAATATATATATATAAATATATATATATGATATATAAATATATTATAATATATATTTCTAGCAATTACCTAGAATATTCCGACTTTCGTTATTTCCATAACCGTTAGGGATCATAGAACAAGATGCATTACGATACGAGAATGCCCCAAAAAGGATAAATTCATCATCCCTGACTTTTCACTTATCCAAACCAATCTTAAAACGAAATCACAGTTAAATATCAGTAAAGATGCTAACACTACTCATATTTGCAACTTGTGAACTTTTCACTCTCGACAATTATTATATCTTAAGTGAATGTGCTATTTTGAATTTCAACAATGGATCAACGTTTTGCAAAATACTATGCTTCACGTTCCACCCGAGAGTAATGAGTTTAAAAGCGAGATCATCCCATGTAGCGACTTTCGTCTCTGTACATCCCAGCCTTGCGGCTAAGTGACCAGGCTTTTGACACCCCACATAGACTAGTATCGAGACTCACGGACCTTAGGTTTCAAAAATTCTCAAGTTTCCCGTATATACATAAAAAACTTAGAATAAAATAGTCAAAGTTCAAAAGCATATTTAAATTTAACAAAAAGAGATCTATTTATTAATTCAAACTTAATATTAAACATTACATTTATGCAATTGTAACCCTCGACCTTTTAGAAGGCTGCAACATCGGTTGTGAGCCGGCAAGATGCAACAAACTTTTATCAGTCTCGGATTTTTATTCTTACTATGGGCTTTCTTTAGAAGACTACCACATCGGTTGTGAGCCGGCAAGAGGCAGTAAACTTTTATCAGCCCACATATTTTATTATATTTTTTTCATTTTTCATCATTTTTTTTATATTTTATATTTTATATAGAGAAGTCTTCTTTTTGAAAAATTCAAGTATAAGATTGAACTAAGACTAAAATTTTTGCTATATATTACATAAAAAATTGTTGATTTAAGTTTAATCTCCAAAAATAGCACGTATGATTAGTCCGGTTAGGAGCTTATGGGAGAAAAAGCCACAAATTACATACATGAGCTCTTAAGATTTCCAACTAATCCTTGTTTAGCATCCAACTCATAATCAATTCTATCATATTTCATTCTTCGCGAAAATCCGCGAACGCTTAGCCTAAAAGTTAAGGAACAAGCTAGAGCTCAACACGCTCGATCGGGTCAAAATTTATTCTTATTCTACCCAGTAGGAAAGTCAAAATTATGACAAAACACTTATTTTATTCTTGAAATTTTTTAAATTTTTGTGGGAAAACGGGGTACGTGAGAACAACAGGCAAAGGTAGGTAAGATCATATCGAAGATATACTACCCCATACTAAAACTAAACATTGTCCTTAATGTTTCCCAGTCTAAGGCTTATAACCCCATACTAGAACTCAAAAAGTCGAATGCATAATCCGAGCATGGAGAAAGTATCACAAAAATCTCAAGCCATTTATCAAGTATGCTAAAAGATAAATGTTAGTCAATAATAATCTAGGATATCGGATTTCCCCAAACTAATTGCAAGCAAAGGCTAGGAAGCTCGAGTAGACCGGGACAAAACACCGAACACGAGAGTCTTCAGAAAATTTTAGGCCAATCCTGCAAATAATAACAAGCACAAACAACGAGAATCAGAAGAGTACAAGCCTCCTTACATCACAATAAAAATTGAAAGATAAGCATGGGGTGCCTCCCACGAAGAGATTATTTAGGGTCACTAAGCTTGACCCAATCCCCGAATTCATTTGTCCTTGGGGAAGGTTTGAAGATCCGGGACAACTAATTGTGGTACGTCCCCTCCAAGGTAGTGCTTAATTCGATGACCGTTCACCTTGAAATTTGGCCCCGAGTTTTGAGATAACTCAATGGTGCCATATGGAAAGACTTGGGTAATGATGAACGGTCCGGACCAATGGGATTTTAATTTGCCCGAGAACATCTTCAATCGAGAGTTAAAGAGGAGGACTTGATCACCGACGTTGAAAACGCGGTTTTTGATCTTGGAGTCATGGATCCTCTTTGTTTTCTCTTTATAGATCAAAGAGTTCTCATAGGCATGATCACGAAGTTCATTTAGTTCATTGAGTTGAACTTTATGATGATCACCCGCGGTCTCAAGGTCAAAGTTTGCATGCTTTAAGGCCCAGTAGGCTGATCGGTAGATGACATGCCTTTCCGTACATGAGCTTGCATGGGGTACACCCGATGGGTGTTTTGTAAGTTGTACGGAAGGCCCAAAGTGCATCATCTAGTTTATCCGACCAAGAGGCACGGTTCTCGCCCACGGTCCTTTCAAGAATTCGTTTCAAGCCACGATTGGATACCTCAACTTGCCCACTTGTTTGTGGGTGATACGCGGTGGAGAGACGGTGAGTAACTCCATATTTAAGCATGACCTTTGCAAACTGGTCATTGCAAAAATGGGTTCCGCGATCACTTATGATAGCATGAGGGGCACCGAATCGGGCGAAGAGAGATTTAAGAAATTTGCAAACAACTCGGGCTTCGTTGGTGGGGAGCGCTTTTGCTTCAACCCATTTTGACAAATAGTCGACCGCCATGAGTATGTATTTGTTCCCTCGTGAAGACAGGAACGACCCCATGAAATCTATACCCCACACATCAAAGATTTCGCAAACTTGGATGGAATTTTAAGGCATTTCATCACGTTGCGAAATTTTTCCTTGACGCTGACAAGTGTCACATCGGGTGACCAAGTCTTGGGCATCTTTGTAAATCGTAAGCCCATAAAATCCTGACTCAAAAACCTTTTTGGCAGTGTAGTTGGCACCGTAATGTCCCCCAGTGGGTCCACTATGGCAAGTTGTGAGGATGTCAACAGCTTCTTGGCCAGCAACACATCGCCGAATTATTTGATCCACACATATTTTGAACATATAGGGGTCGTCCCAAAAGTAATGTTTAACATCCTTGAAAAACTTGTTCTTTTGTTAGGACGACATCCCTTTAACAATGAAATTCCTCGCGTGGTAATTTGCATAATCGGCAAACCATAGGGTACTTGAGTCACCACGAGAAGTTACCATATTAAGTGTCTCGAGAGGAAACTTTTCATTTACCTCCTTTGGGTCGAGCACATTTTTATATGGATTTTCTAATCGGTAAAGATGATCGGCCGTGAGATTCTCGGCTCCTTTTGTGTCAATTACATTGAAATCAAACTCTTGAAGGAGGAGAACCCACCAGAGTAATCTCACCTTGGAATCTTTTTTAGCAAAGATATATTTTAGGGCAGAGTGATCCGTATACACTATGCTTTTGTTCAAGACAAGGTAAGATCAGAATTTTTCGAAGGCATACACCACGGTTAACATTTCTTTCTCTGTCGTGGTGTAATGCGATTCCGCCTCGTTCATTGTTTTTCTAGCATAGTGTATAGGCCTAAAGTGTTTTTCATAATGTTGCCCCAAGACTGCACCTATGGCAAAGTTGCTTGCATCGCACATAAGCTCAAAGGGTAGGTCCTAGTCTGGGGCAATCAAGATTGGAGCTTCGGTAAGTTTTTCTTTAACATTTGAAAGGCTTGAATACATTCATTGGAGAAGATGAACGAAGTATTTTTCTCAAGAAGATGAGTCATCGGTCGGGAAATTTTGGAAAAATCCTTAATGAACCGTCGGTAGAAACCGGCATGACCGAGAAAACTCCGAACACCCTTGATGGTAGTGGGATGAGGTAACTTAGCAATCACATCGATTTTGGCTTTATCAACCTCAATCCCTTTTTTGGAAATCTTATGGCCAAGGACAATGCCTTCCTTAACCATAAAATGACTTTTTTCCCAATTAAGACAAAGATTGGTGTCTTCACACCTTTGAAGCATCTTGTCTACACGAGAGAGGCAATTTTCAAATGAATTCCCAAAGACTGAAAAGTCGTCCATGAAGACTTCCATTGTTTTTTCGATCATATCATGAAAGATAGCCATCATACACCTTTGGAACGTGCCCGGTGCATTGCATAAGCCAAAAGGCATGCGACGGTAGGCGAACGTTCCGTAAGGACACGTGAATGTTGTCTTTTCTTGATCATGAGGGTCGATGGGAATTTGAAAGTAACCCGAGAAACCATCGAGAAAACAATAGTACTCGTTTCCCACTAATCTCTCAAGCATTTGATCCATAAACGGTAGTGGAAAGTGGTCTTTACGGGTGGCTTCATTTAACTTTCGGTAGTCAATGCATACACGCCAACCCGTAACCAATCGAGTCGGGATCAACTCATTTTCATCATTTTCAACAACGGTAAAGCCACCTTTTTCGGTACGCAATGTACGGGGCTTACCCAAGGACTATCCGAGATCGGGTAAATTAATCCGGCGTCAAGAAGTTTTTCAACCTCCTTTTTGATGACATCGTGGATTTTTGGATTCACCCGTCTTTGGTGTTGAACCGCCGGTTTGTAGTCCTCTTCCATAAGAATCTTGTGAGTACAAAATTCCGGGTTAATACCCTTGATGTCGGAGAGTTTCCAAGCGATGGCTCGCTTGTGTGACTTCAAAACCTTTATGAGAGCGGCTTTTTCCTTGACACTCAAGTCTTTAGCAATTATGACAGGCAACTTGTTGTCACCTTCCAAAAATGCGTATTCGAGATGAGGAGGTAAGTCCTTGAGTTCGACTTCGGGAGGTTCATCAATTAAAGATTTATCAGTTTTAGCTTCATAAATTTTCAGTTCTTTTCGAATTTCTGGCAAATAATTTCCTTGATTGGGAGGGGGATGTGGATCATCATTAAGATATGATTCAAGAAGAAGAATATCCCCCTCCGGGTCATAGTACGAGTCATCAACTTCCGGTGAAGTTGGATCATCTTCAAGAGCGAGGAAAGCATCGACTTTCTCGAGAAGAAAATCACAATCCCCATAGATTATACATCATCTAACTTAATAGATGGATATTTACATTTATGAAAATTGTGGGTTGTTATACCGATTAAGGAAGATAAGTGCAGAAAAGGCTTGTGCGACTATCGAGGAGTTGGCCCGATATGAGGAAGAAGGATGGAACGATCCCATCTTACCGGAAGAAGGGAGCATCGACTATAAAAACCCCAATATTGAACAGTTATTAGGGGTCATGGAAAGTTGTGTTGATACGCTCATTAAAGATTCAATCTTGATAATGAGGAGAAGTGAAACCGTTTTTGGGATATCAAGTGACATGATGCGTCAACTACCTCCAGAACCATCATGCCAGGAGACAGTCGAGGATCTTGTGATGAATTTCATTCTTGATCAAGAAGAAAAAGTTAAGCAACTTGAAGAGTATATGGGTGTTAAGTGATTTTATGCAACTCTCTTCGGAGGTTATAAGGACATTAAAGGAAGAAATAAAGATGAAAGAAAATAGGGTCAAGAAGATTAAGAAGATCACGAGGTATCTAGAAACTAAGGATCTCAAGCCCATTAATGATCATAAATTTTTGGAAGCTCTCCCAGAAAAGGCATCTTTACATACACCTAAATTTGTCTCACCAAAGTCACTCTCTATCAAACACGTCTGCACAATCTCCCCCAGACCACCTCTTGTAAGGGAAAGTACCTTTGGCTTTAAGCCTGGTACAAAGGATAACCAAAATATTGAGTCCCGACAAGTCCTTCCATCATTTGAGGAATACTGGTATGTGTGTAATTACACATACCTTTTACTCAATAAAATGACCCTAAACGACCAAAAACGCACATAAAATGCCATATACATGCTTGTTTTTGTGTTTGTACTATGCAGGTACCGGATATTCACTAAAGGACAAAATTAAAGCCAAACCGGATAAAACCAAGAGCAGAATTGGATAGAGCGCAAAAAACCAAGGCCAAAGGTACAAAAGGATTGAAAACAGAGCTAAAACGGACATTTCTGGATCGACTCGACAACGTTTGTGCATTTAATGAAGTCAAGACGAAGTCAAAGTCAACCCCGGGATACGGCATTGGAAAGAGCATCAAAAACCAAACCTGAAAACCTAAATTATCAAAAGTGGGCCCACCCGTACCCACCTAGTAGGCCCGGATCATCCCACTACATTTAAGTTAAACCCGTTGCCATTTTTTAGTACTAGCCCATTTTCCTTTTTCATTTTGATACCAGCCCAAAGTGCAAAACACTGGCCCAACCCAAATACCTTTAACAGGCTTTAAGCCAAAACCTCACACTATTACGCCGTTAGTCCTAAAGGACTAACGGTGCAATTCCAACCCAAATTCAAGGACCAATTATGATGGATACTAGGACTAAACTTGCAATACCTTATATCACTTTCAGGGACCATTGCTGCCCATTCCTTAAACATCTTTACCCTGTTAAACTAAAACCCTTAACCCTATTTTCCCGCCATATCTCTACCCCACCACTGTATATCTTCTATCCCTGCAACAACCCGACAAAACCCTTTAACCTATTCACCCATCCTTAACCCCACACCTACAACAACCCAAAAACATGTTGGCAATCCTATACGATTTCTTTGGTTGTGACTTAAAGACAAATGATCAATGGTTAGGATCGTTTGGATTGGAGGCCAAGGCAGATTAAGGGTCCGGATTTGAAGTATGGTTCTCTCTCACAACAGAAACACAAGCAACTATAAAGACATTGAGAGCTGGTATAAAAGAAAAGGAAGACGGAAGATAGAACCACCTAGGAGTAGTTATAGATTTGTTTAATATGAATGTTTTGATGTATTTTTAATCCTGTCATTTTACTTTAAGCCTTGTAACCGTTTTACATGTTTAATGAAATTTTAAGTTTTATGCAAAAATCGCCTTTTAAATTTTCTCAAAAACTGCTTATGTGTTCTAGCCTATTTGATCACTTAATTCTGGATGAAACATGTTTGTTGATGTTTGTGTGTCTTAATGATAACCTGGTTATGCAAAGTTTAGGCTTAAAACTCTTTTTACAGTCTCAAAATGTTTAAAACCTTTTTTTAAGGGGTGTTTGGGTTAACACCCAAAACGGGTCAAAATTGGCATAAAACCTTTTGGGTCACCTTTGCCATCTTTGGCAAGCATTTTTAAGCTATCTTTAAT
>BQNB010085802.1:0-26080 GCA_026074375.1 Tanacetum coccineum
TTGGATTTGAGTTTTGGTTAAAAAGGATGTCAACTGCATCAGTAGCAAAAATAGGCAAACAACCACTTTTAAGCTCAATTATCAAAGGGCAAAATTAGTTTTTAGGACTTGATTTTTAGTCTACAAGTAGTTTGTAGGTTAATAATAATATGTTTGGACTTATTTTTAAATGGTTGGCTTATTTTGATATCTGTTTTTAAGTTGCAATTCAACAGTTTGTCTTTTCATAATAAAAAAGTTCACTCAGTATATGTTGAGTAAACAAGCAGTTTTCAAGCAACTTTTGCATTAAGCATTTTAAGTTCAAAATACTTTTTAAAAGTGGTTTTATGTAGCTTTTTGGCCAAGGTTTAAGATGATATAAGCTAGAATATCATAAGGATCTGTTTGCTTGTAGAAAATTAAGCCTAAAGTTGCCCTTAAGGCCAGTTTGGTATGTAGTTTTTAAATAAGTGCTTAATTGAAATTTTAGCTTATGGCTTGTGCTTTTTGTTTATTTCTAGCTTAGAGTAGCTTAGTAGGTTAGTTTTAAGTTAGTGATAGCTTATTTAGTTCTAGCTTTAGCTTATACCCGTTTTTAGCTTATCAAGTTTAATAAAAGCTTAATTAAGCTTTTTGTCTGTTTAATAAGCTGTTTTTAGCTTAAATTTTGATTTTTAAAAAAAATTGTTTTCATTAAAGTTGTTAGTTTTTCTAAGTTTTATAACTTTGCTTTTCAAAGTTTTTGCAAAAAAATAAAAAAAAGGATGAGGGGAAATTGTGGGTGAGCAGGACTCGAACCCACAACCTCAACCCTCCTCAACCTTTATAACACAACACCACACACCTCTAACCAATGCACCCTTGAGACTTTTACGTCCTAAGGTGTATTTAAAATCCTTTTACCCCTTTTTTAAGTTTTAGTTATAATAAGCACTTCGAATGCTTATTTGATTTTTCCTGGCTTATTAAGTTTAGCACTTTAGGATTTTTCATTTTTCCTGCATTATGCTTATCCTTAGCTATATTTAGAAATTTTTATAGGATTTTTAGCTTAAAGTTTTATAATTTTCGTGAATTAATTTTGTTAAAAACTTTAAAAAATCATAAAAAATAGAAAAATAATCAAAAAAATAATTTTCTTTTTTATAAAATTTTCTTTTATCATATTCTAGGCTTAGGTTTGAGATTTACTTTCGTAGGGTTAATATTTTGAAAGTTCATTTATTAAAGAACGGGATTTCGTTCCCGTTCTCGTTTTCTTTAATTTTAGCTTTAAACACCCTCGTTTTAGAATTTTCTTAGCTTTTTTTATAGTCAAATAGGATTAGAAAAAGTTTAGAAAATCATTTAGGGTTTAATTTTAGTTCAATTGCTTATTTGTCGCGTTTTATTAAATTCCCGTTAACGTTTTTTTTCGTAGTTAGCTTTAATTGTGCTTTTTATTTGCTCAATATTAGGATTTTAGAAAACAATCATCTTCGAACCAATTCAAGTCATTGTCCAAATAACAAACGGGGTCTCAATTTCATAAATCTTTGGGAAAACGACCCGGTAATCACTTACCGGTTAAAACGTAGGATATTTTCGTGTGATTTTTCTTACTACATTTGTCCTCAAGGGTAGTTTAGGAATTTCATATCTTCTATATTATTATACGTACTAAAACTACACATCAATTTTTTGGCGCTGTTGCCGGGGATTTGTGATTAAGATTCTTTCGTTTGGATTTGTCGATCGTGATTTGAAGAACCTTTCGTTTTCGAAAGTTACGCTTTTGAAAAAAAAATCAAAAATACAAAAAAAAAATTAAAAATATTAAAAGTAAAATATATTTTTCTTTTTCTTTTTACTATAAGTAGAAGTTTAAATAATAAAAAAAAATACAAAAATATTTGCTCTTCCGGATTTTTTTTAATTTTTATTTTGTTCTCTTAATTACTAAAATACACATCAATTTAATTCTCTTACTAGAGAATTTTGTGAATATTCCATTCATAAGTTCCCGAACTTAAGATTAAAAATTTACCGTCTTGTGTCACTTACGAAAAAGGCGTACCTCTTTTGTGAAATAAGCTATTAGGAGGGTTGTTCCACGGAACTACGACCCGAAGGGAAAACGTTTTTAAGGCGATTCGCTCCCACTACGTCTCCCGTTTGCAAATTTTACTTAAGGGAGTTACCCTAAGTTTGTTGATTATTCGGTAAAACAAAAATATTTTTGTAGATATATTTTTCTCTTCTCGTTTGTTTTGTTTAGTACATGCGCACTAGAAATTCTAATTTTCCAAATAATTCAAACGTAACCATTCCGAGACGGCGAAATAGAGGACGTGATCCAAACATAGTCGAACCCGAGCTTCGTACTATTATTGAAGTTGCACCAATGGCGGAACGAACAATGGAAGAGCTACTCCGTGCACCCACGGAAGGGTATGGAGAAGCTATCGTGTTACCAGAAATTAATGCGGATCATTTTGAGATTAAAACGAATTTGTTACAACTAGTTCAAGCTAGCCCGTTTCATGGTTTTGAGAGGGAAAACCCCCACGCTCATATTAATAGTTTCAAAAGGATTACCTCGATTTTACGATTTAGAGATGTACCGAACGATGTTATTAAGCTAATGATGTTTCCATATTCACTCGAGGGGGCCGCTAAAGTTTGGTACGAGAAAGAACCACCTAATTCTATCTTGACTTGGGAGGATCTCGTAACCAAATTCGTGAATCAATTTTTCCCTCCTTCGAAAACCACTCACTTAAAGAATAAAATCTCTCGTTTTACATAAAAATTCGAGGAGACTCTGAACGATTTAAGGAAATGATTAGAGCTTGCCCCCACCATAGATTTACAGAGTTAACTCAAATTGATACTTTCTATAACGGTTTAAACGAGAATGATCAAGACTCCTTAAATGCCGCGGTGGGTGGAAATCTTTTAAGTAAGACGACTAGAGAAGCTTTGAATATAATTGAGAATAAATCAAAAGTTCGTTATTCACGTAACAAATCAAATGTTTCTAGGATGAATACGACTTCTAGGGAAAGTGTTAGTAAAACGGATGAGAGAATTGATAAGCTTGCGGATCAAATTTTGACCTTAGTTGAGATTGTTTCTAAAAAAGTTGTCACTCCCGCTCTGGTTAAAGCGGTTGAGGAGTCTTGTGTTACTTGTGGTAGGCCTCATGCTTGGTACAATTGTCCTAATACCGATAACAATCAATCTAGTGTTTATGCGGCAACGGGTTCTTACAATCAAGTTAACCCTCCGAACCGTGTTAGTAACCAAATGGCACGACCCGGTTTTGCTCCGGTGCAAAACAATGGTCAAAATAGGTTTAATCAAAATCAAGGTCAAGGGAATAATTTTAATCGGTGTTAATCGGTAAACATAATTTTCTTGAAATCAAGGTATTTTTAAGTTTCAACATAAACATGCTCCAAATTTTCAAAATCAAGGATTTCAAAAGACCACAACCTTTTCAGTTCCTAACAATAATAAATTCAACAAGGAGTTCCAAATGAGTTTTCTCAAATTATATGAAATCAATGATCAAAATGATGAGAAAACATGCAAAGTCAAATCAACTACCAATGAAATAGAAAAATTTAAGCAATAGAATTCAAAATACGATAAAGACCAACAACCCGACTTTGATCTGAATCAACAAAATGCACACTTCAAAATAATTTGCAAAATATGTTAAAGTGATTTTTTCCAAGACCAAGCGCTTCACACATTGAGTACTCTCTGAAATAATACAATTCCTAACCCTAAGTGTGTAGATGAAAGCAACATCACTACACGAACAGGTGTTGCATTTTGAGAGACCTTTGATCCTACTAAATCCTTCTCCCACACAAAGTTAGCGTGGAACAGAGAACCGAGGCAAGACAAATGATAGGAGCAAACTAATTACCAAGGAAGAACCAGCTTCACATCCAACCCCGTTTTAACCCCATTCTGATTCCGGAACCCGATGTTCCGAAGACTTTACCTAAGCCAAATATTCCATATCCTTCGAGACTTAATGATCAAAAGTTCAGTGAAAAAGCTTCGAATCAAATGGAGAAGATCTTTCAAATCTTTCAAGATTTGCGCTTCGACATTAGCTTCGCGGACGCTTTACTTTTTGATGCCAAGAATTTGCCCCTACGATAAAATTTGCTCATGATAATAGAACAAAGTTTTTTGAATAGCTAAGATTCCGTTTAATGAGAATTGCTCGGTGATGCACCATAGAGAATCTTCCCAAAAGCTTTGGAGATCCCACAATTTATCTAAACCAAGTGATTCCGGGAATTGGTTTGTATGTTACGCCTTGGCTGATCTTGGCGCGAGCATAAATCTTATGCCTCTTTCCATTTGGAAAAAGCTTTCCCTACCCGAACTTACCCCTACTCGGATGCCTCTAGAGTTAGCGGATCGATCCATTACTCGTCTTAAAGGACTCGCCGAAGACGTCCTTGTCAAAAGTGGGGAAGTTTCACTTTCCTACCGACTTTGTTGTTGTTGATTTTGAAGCCGATCCTCGGGTTCCTCTCATTCTAGGGAGATCCTTCTTGAGGACCGGCCGTGCTTTAATCGATGTTTATGGAGAAGAAATAACCCTTCGGGTTAATGACGAAGCCGAGACTTTAATCTCGATCAAACAACGAGCTACTCCTCTACATATGATATATTTCGGTAAACAGAATTGACGTCATTGATGTTGCTAGTTATGATATGCTCAAGAAGTGTTAGGTTTTTTCTAATAATTCTTGCAAGGTGGCAAATCCAACCCACGACTTTAGAGGTCCGAAATAATTCTGACTTCTTTTCTTTCCTTCACTCCGTGTAATTTGGATAGATGGTGGTGTGGTTGGAGTACTAGATGTTGTGGGATGGGATGACAAGATTTAAAATGTAATATTTCTGAGGGAGAGGTGGATGGTGCTTCACATTGAGGCTGAACTAGCATATTAATACAAATAATGTAGTGACTACCCCCAAAGTATCCCCTGGATGTTCTCCTCATGTTGTTGAATATTTTGTTTGAAAGAGTAGTAGTGAGAATAGGTCTGGTAGAGGCAAAAGTAGATCTTTTTGTTTGATCAAAGTATTTTGATAACTGGGATAACATCAAAAATTTAAGTTGTGCTAACTAAAATATCAATGACCATGGCTTCAAAGAAATAAATCCTATAAAAGAGTTAAAATCCTGTTTGTTGCCAGGCATATGAATAGCATTAAAACATGTTTACTAACTAAATTGATACTCCAAGCATTCTTTTTACATGAACACATACATTGAGAATGGTATTAATGAAAAACTTCCACTGAGGGGCCAAAATGATCCTATAAGTGAAACACTTAAACTATCAATAATTTGTTTCATACCCCATGCGAGCCACTGCTCAAAAAATTTTCTACACATACTATGAAGAGAACTAATACACACACCGAATCTTGGAGTAGAATTCTTTTAATGGAGACTTCAGTGAATAATCTTGTCTCTTCAGAAGGTAGCAGTTGATAGCGCATGACAACCCATCCTCATTGTGCTCAAAGCAGCAGTTTGCCAAAATTATTCAATAAGAGAGATATATAGGGTTGGACTTTCAGTGAGGGCATAGTAGATGTGACTTGAAGTGAGAAAATCAATGATTTCATGAAAGCCCTCACTGCCTTCTGACTTTACTAAGTATGCTACCATATTGTGCTTGTCGCAAAACTCTAAATTTGCCATTTGATGAATAAAAGGTTGATTAAGGATCTGGGATTTGGTCGTGAGAGAGAGGGTAAGGTTTTGGTAAAGGTAATTGAAATATGAGATAGTTTTTAAAGATTATAATTAGACCGACTGAAAATATTTAAACTTATCTTGAAGAATTCTTATGACTTTATAGAAATATTATGAATTCTCTAATTAGTCAAACCCTATAAGCTAGATAGTTGGCAAAAATATTTTAACGGCTCTTTAATTGATGAAATTATGTTATGCCACCAACAGTACTAACGGTCACCTAGTAGTACTAAATTTGGTCTAGCAGTACTAACTTGAAGCCTAACAGTAGTAACTTCGTCCAGCAGTAGTAAGATATACCTAGCAGTACTAACTTAATACTGGCAGTATTAAGTTGATGCCAAGCAGTATTAACTTCAAGCTTGATCCAACACACATTTCCATTACCAATGTAGATTCTCACATTCTCTCCTTCTGTTTTAATGCTCACACATTATCTCTCAATTCTTTTTCTCACCAATGCACTCTTTCTGTTTTTGTCACACAGCTCTCTTTCTGTTTTTGAAACTCACCATTTCTCTCTATTCTTTTTCCTCACAAATTCACACAATTTTGTACAATGTTCCATCAATTCCATAAGTTGCATACTGTCCTCCCCACTTCCAAATGTGTTAACTTTTTGAGAGATGGAGGTATCAATTGAGGAACTTTATAGAGCAGCCTCAAACAAGTTTGACATCTACATCCCCCAATGTGGTTTCTTGGCACCTGGGACCACTACCTGAGCCATATTGCTAAGAACTTAGCTCATTAAGTGTTGTCATGGATTGGGTCTTAGTTTGTGTTACCACTGTCCTACTCTACGTCAAAGCTAGAAGCAGTAGTGGCAGCCCTTTCCATTCTGTCACCTAACTCCTTATGGACAGCCTCATCACCAACCTTTATAGGGGGGCCACCAGACTGAGGTATCTTAGTGTCCACAATCCCCCCTCTTTTCCAATCAATGCAAATTATCCTTAGCAGAATTAAAATTTGCCTCAACAGATTTAACTCTGTCTTCCAATAATTATACAACAAACATGCCTCTATTTCATCACAAGCATACTAGAAAACTAGTAGACCATGTGAGAATTCATGTATCCATATTTAATGTATAATCCCCTGAGTATATAAGATAAGAACTGTTAATCCTCCCCTCAACTAATGTAGCTACAAATTTAAGCATACCAATGCTTGCCCCAAAAAATAAATATGCTTTTACATTCAAAAGCTTTTAGTGAGAAGATCTGCAACATTAATATCTGCGTGTATCTTTACCATCTCAATCATTCACTTCTCATAAAGTCTCTAATGAAATGATCGCCTGACTCTATATGCTTTGTTTTAGAATGAATAGACCGGATTCTTGACGAACACATAAAGCACTCACATTACAACATGAATCTTTGTTCATGCAATAAATAGAATTTAAATTCCATAATCCAACATCTAATTTTAGATCCAAAGCAGTTGACCAGAGCAGTGAGAGAGCAGAAAATGTATCAGCTTCAGTAGTTGAGTTAGCCACCACAGTCTGCTTTTTACACTGCCAAGAGATTAACCTTGAACCAAGAAATTGACAACCTCCTGTTGTAGATTTCATGTCCAAGCTGGAACCTACATAGTCACAGTCTGAAAAAGCTTCCAATGTAAGAGGAGAGTCCCATAGGAAACCAAAGGTGCCAAATTGGTTGGACTTTTAAGATATCTAAAGATTCTTTTTATATCATTCAAGTGGAGAAACCTTGGTCTGACTTTGAAATCAGGAGCAAGCATAAACTGAGAACATAATATCTTGTACACTTAGAGAGTAAGATACATCAATAGACCAATCCTTGACCTTATAAATAAACATCAACATCCTCACACACACATTCATCCTTTGTTAAAGACCATGTACACAGATCTCTCCATAGATACTAGCTGTCTTTCACAGAAAGCCACAATTTCTTCAAGAAATTACACAACATACTTGTCCTGACCTTAATGAAGATCCATAACCTCTTTCAGCTGAACTTTTAAAACCCAAAAGAAAGTAAGTTCTCCCATTGAACTCATCTAAAACCTATTGTGCATTATCTGCTCAAATTCATCACATAAAAGACTCTTAGTTACAGAACAAAGAATAATGTCACTACATAGACTAGAACATAGAACAATATCACCTCTTGAGTCTACTTTATGAAACAAAGTCTTATCAATTTTCGCCCCCATGTAAAATCCATTATGCTAGCAGATAGTTGAGAGCTGGTCCTC
Source organism: Tanacetum coccineum (assembly GCA_026074375.1). Lineage (NCBI taxonomy): Eukaryota > Viridiplantae > Streptophyta > Magnoliopsida > Asterales > Asteraceae > Tanacetum > Tanacetum coccineum. The sequence continues at coordinate 8,003 of BQNB010085802.1, forward strand.
ATACCAACCTAGGACTTGAATGTAACCATATAAGGCTTTCCTCCACTTTGAGTAGACTTTTTCTGGAAATTTTGATCCACAAAACTAGAGGTTGGCAAGTATAATCTCCTCTTCAATGGTGGCCATAGAGAAAAGCACTTTTAACATCCATCTGGTACACATGAAAATTCATAAATGATGCAAGAGGCCAAACAATACCTGATTGCTATCAACCATAGCAACAGGGACAAAAACCTCATATAATCATGCCTCTTCTTGTTTTAAACCTTGTGCTAACATATGGCTTAAGTACCTTACAACTATTCCCCTGTTTATCTTCTATATTTTCTATACACCACATTAGTACCAATACCCTTATTTACCACAAGTAAGTTAACTAGTGGTTCAAGACCTTCCTGAATCTGACTGAAGCAGCTCCTCTTGCATTGCTTCAGACCCAACTCTTCATCATCAAGGGCTTGTAGGTAAATCAACTAGAGTCTAAACCTTCTGAATCTTAAACTAAAGCAGCTCTTCTTGCATTGCTTCAACCCAACTTTCATCATTAAGGGCTTGAGATATCTTTGTGGGTTCAAGTTGAGAAAGGAAACAAGCAAATAAGTAGTTGTGGAAATCTTTATGATTTGTCCTTTTCTTCTTTTAGATGTAGCTAATCATAGCATGGTCTCCAGAACTCTTCTTTGTCATGCCTCTTGTTTGTACTGCTGATTTTGGATCTCCTATAATCTGAGCTTTAGGATGAGTAGAGTGTATTCTAGTTATGTGAATAGGACTAACAACAGTGGAAGGTTCCATGTTGTTGAAATCAGCCTCTGCACCCACACTCTCACCAGCATAAGGATTATTGTTAGTTTCCAAGTCATCATCATCATAGGCATTGCCAAAAGTGCCAATTCTTTGCATTTCAGCAGTATCCTCTAGTTCAAGCATGAGAGGAGCATGTGGAGGACTAAAAGTTCTTAATGCACTAGCAGTATTAACATCCTTGAATACGTTAATAGTATTAACTGTTGTGCTAACAGTATTAAAACTGTTAGTACTGCTGGCTCTAGGAACCTTCTCTTAAGGAAGCTGGCTATTACATTATGCTTCAAACTCTTTTCTAACAGCATCTGATTGCTCTGTAGCCTCCTTTTCTTGATTCATCATCCTGTCAAGAACATTCGTCAAGGCTTGATCACACTCACTTGTTGGTTCTTGTACATTCTTTTTACCAGTAGCATCATCAGCTGTATTATCTTCAATCTTGTCATCTGAGCTCTTGTAGCTTGAAGAGATAGAAGACTATAATGTATACACAATATATTGTTAAGTAGACACATTCTCTTCTTTAGTATGTCCTGCATCAACATTTTTCTTTAAACATGTATCACCATTAGTTTCTTGTTGACCTGCATTTTTGTTAGTTTGATTCCCTGCAGTAACTGGTTGATAATTCATAGAATTTGTTAAGGAATCAATATCAAAATCCAGTTAGGTCCTTGTCCTGCAACATTTGGCTTATTTTTAAGAAATTTTACATGCAGATTCTCTTTAACTTTTCTGGTTTTAGTATTAAATACCCTGAAAGCCTTGCTATTTACAGAGTACCCAACTAAAAACCCTTCCTCAGCCTTCCTATCAAACTTGCCTAAAGGGTCTAGGGTATTTAGGATAGTAACAGGACATCCAAAAGGTCTCATGAAACTTATGCTTGGCGCTCTGCCAATAATAAGTTCATAGGGTCTCTTGGTCACTAGAACCCTATTCAAGACATAACAAGCAGTATTAACTGCTTCAGCCCAAAATATTGTAGGTAGAAGTGAGTCTGCTAGCATAGTCCTAGTAGCCTCAATCAGGGTCCTATTCTTTCTCTCAGCAACTCCATTTTGTTGTGGAGTTCTAGCAACACTATATTCCCTTTTTATCCCTTTTTGCCCACAGAATTCATCCATTTCTCTGTTTTTGAATTATGTCCCATTATCAGACCTGATTACTTTAACCTTATGGTTTAATTGGTTTTCTACTTCTGTTATAAATTTCTTAAGAATCTCACTAGTTTCACTCTTAGTGGTTAAGAAGAAAACCCAGCTAGACCGACTAAAGTCATCAGTCACTATAAGGCAATAGGTCTTATGGTTGATACTCCTTATAGATGTTGGTCCAAATAAGTCTATATGCAACATCTGTAAAGGTTGGCTGATAGAGCTCACATGTTTGGTCTTACAGGAGGCTTTGTGTTGGTTTCCCTTCTAACAAGCAACACAAGTATGGTCATTTTCAAAAGTCTTTGAAGGAAGACCTCTTACAAGGTTTCCCTTTATAAGTATATTCATTATTTTAAAATTTACATGACCCGGCCTCCTATGCCATAGCTTAGACTCAACAATTGTGGCTTTTGCATATAAACAAGTTAAATCTCCAGAAGGAACAACATTCTTTAAATCAAAGCTGTACATATTGTTTTGCCTGTGGACTCTAAGCAGTACTTGACTTTCATCAATTAGCTTAAAATCAGGAGACAAAACAAGACATTCAGATTCAATGAAAAGAACACTGTTTTTCTTGTCACACATTATCGATTGTTTATCTGCAAAATCTATTATAGAAAAAGATGTAAAAAAATTAATTTCAAAACAGATTTTTGCCAGATGGCAAGCTTTATTAAGTAACTTTGATTTTACAATTGAACATATTAAAGGAGAAAATAATCATTTACCAGATTTCTTATCAAGAGAATTTTTACAGGGATGAATAATTCAGATAAAATGATCATTTTACTAAGACCAAGATTACCTTCTCCCCTATCTCCTTTAAACAAGACTCAAAATAGATTCATAACTCTTACTCCTTATCCACCCACTCATAGTTCAAAAACAAGACCAACTTATTCAACATTAGCCAGATTACAAGGAATGCCACAAAGTCTAAGTTTCTATAACAAATCACCTACAACAGCCACATCATCATCTTCAAGTATACCAAGATCTCCCTCTAGTAAACCAGAATTTCAAAGACAGAGAAAAGATTAAACTTAAGTTCCTTCACAAAAAACACATCTTTAAAGTCTATATTATTAGTTCTTATCTTACCAATACATGTTATCTTACCACCTTTAGTACTTCCACCAATGGCAACAAAACCTCCATCAATATCTTGATAGTCAGTAAGTAAGGCTTTGTTCCTTGTCATATGCCTGAAGCATCCATTGTCAAACATTCCTTTGTACTTTAAAGCTTGTTATGGATTCCCCTGCAGAAAAATAAGATAGTCAGTTTCTCTTGGGGACCAAAGCCACTATTGACTTGAGTCTGCCTTGTGGATCAATATAATTTACTCTTTTTGAGATCCATGATCCACTATTGTCTTTGAAGCCATTGTTTAAATCAGTCATTTTAGGTCTCCAAACATAACCTGCTGAGGCGTTAACAGCAGTGACCCCATTTCCCTTAACAGTACTAACTGCTGTTTGCCCAGTAGTATTAACACCATTTACTCTAACAGGTATTAACTTTTTCCTTTGAAACCCTGGTATTAAGTACTGTTGATTTATAAAAGGCCTTCTAATAGGTGAATGTGACTTAGGAAAAGTATTATTTTTGATTTTGAAACATTCAATCTATTTTTAGGGGTAGCAGTATTAACATACTGCTTGGCAGTATTCTTCCAGACCTAGTTAAGACTGTAGTTAGAACAAATTTATTTTGATTATTTATTCTTTAAGTGTTGTTCCAAACTGGTCTAATTTCCCTTTGACAAGTATTCTTTCCCATACTTTGCAAAACATACTTTTTAGCCATTCTTTTTTCATGAAAATCACAGTCTTTTATTAGATGGCTGTAACTGCCATAAACAAAACAGGCTTTCTTGGTAGACCCAAATCTTAACCCCAGTTTTTGAGTCATTTTTCCATTCCAATCACTTCATATCTACCTTAGGAGATTGAGTGACCATCCTAGGTTTTATAGCTTGTTTATCAGATTTAATAGGTTCATTCCTAGCTTTAGTAAACTCAATCTTTTTAAAACTAGGTTTGACTGTTGTTTGGGAATCATTAGATTAAAAAATATCCTCATCATCATCACTAACCCAATCTTCAATGATAACTCTACTAGGCCTATCAGATTTAACTCTAGGCATTTCTACACTAGTATTGCTAGGTGGAGTGTTACTTGTTTCAACTTGAGACACACTATCGACAAGCTTTATTTGCTGTAGGCCTATAAACAGAATCATCCAATCCTGCAAAAGATAGGTCAGCTAGTGGAGGTATGTAGTTCCCAGTTAGAGGAGGAGGAACAACATGATATCCACTATCCTTTTTGAACCTATCATTTGTTTGATTGTCATCTCCATCACTTGAACGACTATCAAACACACTATTAAACAATTCACTACCACTTGAATCATTTTCATTCAATTGATCTCCATATCCTAGACCAGTTTTATCTTTAGAACTTATTTGACTATTAATCAGTTTAGTTAAGTTTTTAGAAGATGTTTCAAACTGTTCTAGTTTAGCTTTCAAATCTTCTTTTTCTTTTAAAGTTTGTTCTAACTGATTTGTAAGTCTAGTGACAGCATTACCTTTATCTTTTACTTCAAACTCTAATACTGCAATCTTTTCTTCATAGACAACTTCATTTTTCTGATGAACAACTAACTGTGCCTCTACAGATTCTAGGCCTAACTGATAAGCTACAATTTCTAGATTAGCCTTACTAAGAGTTTGTCTCTGTTCATCAAACTGTTTTTGAAGTTTTTCATATGTTTTAACATAGTTTTTAGAACAAGATTGTACCTCTGTGTCAGATCCTGAAGTGTAGGCCATAAGAGCAAATTCAGTTGGTTCATCTTGAGCTATATAACTCCAATCATATCCCAATCCATCTTGCACAATCAAAGCATTGTCCTGAACAACCAATGCATCAGAGGTCTCTACTGGTACAGTCCTTTTGGTGTTGTCCCTGCTCCTATATCCTGCATCTTCATTCCTGTTCCCTTGATTTCTTAATGCTCTACATTCCTTGGCAAAATGGCCCCCTCTATGACAGTTAAAACATTCAACCTTAGTTTTGTCAAAACCTACAGGTTCTTTGTCATTAAAGATTAACTTTCTTCTAGTCTTTTTATAGAATCTCTTTACCCTCATAGAAAGCATGGCCACCTGCCATTTAAGGTCCATTTCTTCCAAATCATCATGATCAATCTGCTCTAAGTCTTCATCATCCAGTTGTGGACTATTTGACTGATTAGCAAAGAATGAGAACATTAGATCATCAGTATATGATGATGAAGAGGCTTGTCCTTGAGAGCTATGGACTGCTGCAGTAGAAACACCATTGGCAGTATTAACTTCATTAATACTGTTAGTGTCTTCTGCAGAAAGAAAGGCCACATTCTGAGAGTTTGAAGATGATCCAGATGAACTTTTGATGTCAGCTTCAAACACTTTGATGTTATTGTACATATCATCTATATCCAAATCATCTATACCAGTTTTGTTCCTCATAATTAAAGCAACATTATTCCATGATGAAGGTAGAGCTCTTAAGAATTTTTGATTTGCATCTTCATTAGAGACAGCTGCACCATGAACTTCTAGTAGGCTGATAAGTTTTTGAAACCTATCATATGCTTTATCTAGGCCTTCTGTGTCAGATACAGAAAAGTTTTCAAATTGTTGCTTCAAGACATTCTTTTGCATCTTCTTAGATTCAACATTACCACCAAATTTACTCTTGATAGCAGCCAACAAAGTTTTTGCATCTTTTATACCATGGAACCTCAGTTGATATTCATCAAAAATAGCCAAAAGCAAAATACTTTTAGCTTTTCTTTCTCTTTGTCTTTGTAATAGTGCTTGAGTAGTCTTTGGAGGTACTTCAGTTTCAACACCATTTTCACTAGCTGTTACTTGTATAGGACCATCACCATTCAAGATCACTTGCCATAAACTATAATCTGTGTTAGTGAGATACTGCTTCATCCTTATACTCCAAAGGGTATATTCACCCTTCTTGAGGACAGGAAGTTTTATAGTAGACTCCATTTGAGGAGATTCTACTGGTGCCATCTGTGGTGCAGGTTCTTCACCAGACATCTTGTATTGTAGGTCGAGTTCTAGATCTGGTTGAGTTCTTCTTATTCAGAGTTTCTCTACAAGCTTTAATACCACTTATGAGTCCCAATGAATATTTCTTCTTAGCTTGTTAAGGCTTAGTTAACTTGAATAGATTCAAACTAACTATATGAGAAACAATGATTATGAATACTACAAGTTATGCGGAATCTAACTTGTAATACTAAGAAGAACAATGTATACTAAACTTTGAATATATATTGATTGCAAGTATTCTGCCTAGGTTACAGAATAACTAACTATGAAAACTTGATATCACTTGATGTGAAAATTGATATCTCTAACTATGCCGTAGGGTTCCTTTTATACACTTAAGGAAAACCCTAATATGCTTACAAAATGTGTTAAGTGATCATGCATATCTATTCCTAATATAACTCATGCATATCACTTTAGCAGTACTAACTACATAACTAACAGTACTAACTATTATACTAACAGTACTAACTATACTGGCAGTACTAACAATGTACTGGCAGTACTAACTAACTATAACTAGCAGTACTATGTGTAGAAGCTCTGAATCCCAACAATCACTATCAGTCATAGACAAAAGTCTGTGTACCTTTTTCATAGTGATGTCAACCCATTGACCAGATCTTGCATCAGCCTTCCCCACAGAAGGCTCATCTTCAGCAATTGCCATAAAAGCTCTAATCTTGGTGGTTCCTTTATCCTCTAAGGACACAAATTGTTCATACTAGTTAAATGACTTAGCTATCAACCCCTTTTCACTCTTTCCTTTGTCACTCTTCCCTTTTTTACTCTTTCCCTTTGTCAGATCATCAATCCTTTAGGTTAGGACAACCATTTTAGCTTTAAGTCCCTTGTATTTTCCTTTATAGTATTTTTGATAGTTACCAGTGTTATGGGAAGATGTTTGGTTGATGGGTGGTGTGTATGATTTGAATTTGTTGAATGAGTTGTTTGAGGATGGATAGGATGGAGTGGATGTTTTGTTTGAAGGGCAGTCCTTTTGAAAATGCCCAGTTTTCCCACAAGCAAAACAAGTTTCTTTAGTTTTGTCTATGGGTTTCCTAGCAGATCCAACCCTCCCAGATCTTTTATAGAATCTTTTTTTATTTGCAAGCAGAGCTCTTTCATGATACTCAGCGTTCAAATCAGCCATAAATTCATTGCTGGTCCTCTGATCCTCTTCAACATCTGAGTCACTGTCCTGAAATGGTGTGTTAAAAATCAAGGCTTTTGAGCTTGAGGCCTAAATTGAAAATCTTTTTGTCTCTGACTCATAGATTTAATCAATCAGACCTTCCTCATAATTGTACTTGCCATATAGTGTAGCCAGACTGTCGTTTTTAATGGAATTATTTGCCCTCTGAGTTTGATTCATGCTTAGCCATTTTCTTGGCAGGCTATTAACAAACGTGGCATTGACTTCTGCTTGAGGAATGGTAACACCATTATTTTCAAGGTCATTTAACAAGCATTTCAGCCTTGTGAACGTTCCCATTACTTTTTCACCCTCAAGTGATTTAAAAGCATTGAACTTAAGTCTTAAGGCTGCAATCTTGGTATCTCTTGTATCAGATGGTCCCTCATGAGCTAGGATGAGATCATTCCACATTTCTTTAGCAGTTTTGCACTTAATGACAGATTTCATAACATCATTTGGTAAACAAGATATAATGATACTTTTTAATCGTTTATCTTGATTAGCAAGACGACTCTCAGCATTTGACCATTGATTTTGACGTTTGGGTAAGGGATTTTTAGTAGTGGACAAACTTGACATAGGTACAAATGGTCCATCTTCTAGAGTTTTCAGAAGGTAAGGTTCAAGTCCATCAAGGAATACCAGGAACCTAACTTTCCAACTCGTGAAATCCTCTTTGTCAAAAGCAGGTACATTTATGACATGAGACCCTCCTCTTAAATCAAGCAGTTGAGGTAGGTTCTCATTAACAACACTTTAAGCTACACTAGTCGTAGTTGTGGTGTTGATAGGGTCAGTAGTTGTAGGCATCGTGTCAACCCTATTAACATTAGGGCTACCCGAATTGCCAGAACTTGCACCAAAAGGTGGTGGGATAGGTGGTACAATTCCAGACATGATTGGATCTTGATTTGTTTAAAACAAAGAACAGTTTCTAAAAGGTTTATAAATCAGCACTGCTCTAATACCAATTGAAAGTCCTAATTAACACGTCTATAAGGAATATAACACTTATCTAATGTAAATAACACAAATAATAACTTTTCAATCGTGTAATGCTTTATTGATTAAGAATCGAAGTATTACAATGTGCTATGGATCGCACAAGTTGAATGACAATGTGTGCTTACCCTCTGAACATGTAAACAAGATAGAGTATCAAGTTTACAAGCAAACTTATATGGCCAACTGATAGGATCAGAGGTCTACTGTGTAAGTTCGACAAAGGAGTAAATGCCTATAATAACAACAACAATTAAAGCGATAGCATTTACTCCTTACAACATTCTTTATTTATACTAATACTAGGTGGCATCCTTAGTAGGGGTAGTTGCAACGTCTCAAGAATCTAGTGGACGAGGTACGAGGTATTTAATGCATGTCCATTCTTAGGAACTACCCGCCCATACTTTAGTGAACAGTTCTGCTAACTGTTCACTACTTTTGCCAACTTCGTACTTGGTACAGGCTTTAACTTAAACCAATGTTTATCCCGCCATAAACACTTGTTAAGTTTTCTGCCTTTATCAGAGAAAAATCTTTAAGCTCAGCTTGTTCTTCTTCAGAGGGTAACATAATAGTCATTGTATTGCCACCTCTGACTCTCCTTAGAACCTCAGCGTATTCCTTCTATATACCAGCTGATATCCATCCCAACTGATGAGTATGTCTTTAAGTAATCTTTGAATTCCTTGATGATGTCTTTGACTTGAATACGTCTGACGTTGCTCTCTAAGGCTTCGTACTCAGAGAGTCCTTTTATAACCTCTGAGTCCCTTTACTTAGAGTTTCTTCCATAACCTCTGAGTCCCATTACTCAGAGGATCATCAATACCCGTTGATCCCACTCAGTGGGTTCCTTAATACTTAGCCTAATTTCTGTTTAAATCTAGGCGCTGATTACTAGGCATTGAATCGGCCCAACAATCTACCCCTATTTGAATATAAATTATGCTAAGTAAAAATTATTGTAAGTGAGTATACAGCTTCTTCTTACACATAATTTAACAGGAAATTTAACAAAATAAACTTCATTGATTTCAGCACTTTACTAGCCCAAATTATCTAAGTTCTCTTGAACAATCTTTCTAGCCTATATACAATCATCCCTAGCCTCTATTACATAATTCATTGATCTGTACATCTCACTAGCAATCTCCGAGTTTACTTTGATTTGGTTCTGAATACGTATTAGTTCAATAGTAGGAGTTAGATGAAACTTACTTTCTCTTTGAAAGACTACATCCGTATTCCTATTCATGTAGAAAATTCCTGACTCAGGTTCTTTGATGACAAGCCCTTCAATTGGCACAACCCCAGGAGGAGGAATCAGAAGTCTGTTCATCTCATCAACTCTGACGTCCTCAGTCACAAACATCTCTTTGATGAACTCAGTCCTCTTCTTTTCTTCTCTTCAGCCGTCAATCCAAAAGTTGCAAGTTCAGGCGGTGGAGGAAGACCTAGCCTTTTTGCCTGATTTATGACCCACTGAAATTTTGATCTTAGACTCTACAGAAGTAGAATATTTGATGGCCCAGACTTTTTAGAAGCCAGAGCTTGAACTTCTAACCACTCGCTAAAACCCAGCTGCTTTAATCTGAAGTTTGGGTGGATGATGAGATTTGACACGTTCGAAACCACACCTTTAATATATAAATACAATATACTATAAATATATAATACAAATATATTTAAGGGTAATCTCAAAGTTATCAATGATAAATATTCCAAGAGGCTTCTTAAAAGATTTTTACTTCTATCCAAAGCAAAAACCCTAAAAAATCATCTTGGGTCGTGTCCGGACGAGGCGGGAATTTGAAAATCGAGTTTATGTTTGAGAATCTATGCTTGATTAATCACAAGTTGGATTTGGTTTCTCTTTCTATAAATAAATTGCAAAAACAAGTAAAGGAAAACCTAAGACGAAAGCAATTAAAGCTAAAACGTGAAAAAATGATAACGGGAACGAAACCCGTTCTTTAAAAAAACCTAATCTACAATTTAACCCTTCGAAAGCAAAATATTTTTTATAACAATCATAAATGATTAAAGAAAATTAAAATAAAGTATTATATTTTTTTTTGATTTTGATTTTTATCTCATTATGAATTATAAATTGGATTATAATCTAAAAAATGCATAAAAAATAGTAAACTAATTTTAAAAATTCTGAAAAACTCATGGAAAATACTTTGGACAGTTTAGATTCTAGGAAAAATAAAAAACTGGAAAAATGCTAAATGTATAAGCTGGAAATAAGCCAATTATGTCTGAAAAGCTAAAAGGCCTAAAAAGGGGTTAAAAGAATAAAAGATGCAAATGAAAACGGAAAAGACCCAAGGGTGCTAGTGGTGTGGAGTGTATTTGTTAAGTTATAAAGGTTGAGTGGGTAGAGGTCAAGGGTTCGAGCCTTGCTCACCCCTGACTTCCCTACTCCCTTTTTTATATTTTTGAAAATTTCTTTTTGAAAAAGCTTAAGGACCTAAAAATAAGCAACTTTTGAAAAATGACTTTTTATACAAACCACAAATAAGCAAGAAATAAGCAGATTTAAAATGGCAGTTTAGCCTATTATAACTAAGAAACTACAAAAGCTAAATTGATGGGGCTTTTTGGTTCAATAAGCAAGAAGATAAACAAATAAGCTGAAACAAGTCCTAAGCTATACCCAATAAGCACATAGGACTGGAAATAAGCAAAGCATATAAGCTGAATAAGCAGAAAAACAGTTAACTCAAAAAGGGATAAAAAGGACTCATACTACTACTTTTAAGCTAATTTTAAAGGACTATAAAGCATTAATATTAAGCTATAAACTGAAAACATATAAAGTTTGGAACTAAATTAATACAAATAAGCTGGAAATAAACAAACTAGAAAAGGGAATAAGCTAGAATGAGCTACTTAAAAGTGACAGTAACACTTATATGAACTTGGTTTATACTGAGTAATTTTAGAAGCTTAAAAACCAAACAAAAGCTAAAGTTAAAAACTCAAAAAGCTGAAACAGGTTAAGCTTGATTCCTAATGAGCTTATACTATGGAAATCAGAACCTAAAACAAGCTTAATCTTATTTAATATTGCTAATGAAAATGAACTTTTAAGACTTTGAAGACTTGGACAGATTATGACTAAAACTCAATTGGCAAATGCAACACTTATACCACTATATTCTACTGCATTAGTAGGTTAAAACAAGCATGAAAATGACAACAAGCCATTAATCAAAATCAAACCAAATAAGCTAAACTATAAAACTGGAAAACCACAGATTCACACCTTTGGAAGATTAAATATTAAACTTGAATTGCAGACTTTAAAAACTGATTTAAACTAACTTATAGACTAAATTAAAGCTAAGGAAAACTGAACTAAGAACCAAAGACAAATTTTAACCTTATTTGACCCTTTTTCAATCCTTGACCCAAACACCCCTTTAAGACTAGGAAATGAATTTTTACATTAGAACAGGTCAAATTAAGCATTGATTTATAAAAACAGATGAAGTTCTATATTAACTAAAAACAAATAAGCAAGAACCATATGAAAATAAGCACCAGTTGATAAGCAAAGATAAGTAGCAGTTTTAACTATCTAATGAGCAGTTTTAACTATGACTTAAATTAAACTAATTCTTAAAGATGTAAACTACAAATTCAAGACATATTAAGCTAAAATGAGACAGATAAGCACAAAGGCAACTATTGTAAGCACTAAATAAGCAGGCAAATAAGTTGGATAAGTAATAAGCTCAAAATGAGTAAAAATGAGCTAACCTAGTCCTTTTGCTTAAACAAGGACTAAAATGAAGCTCCTAAAAGCTCTAGGGACTCAGTTTATTGTTAATAAGCTGAATCCAAACCCATAAGCTCATCCAAAGCTAGCTTATCATCCATAAAGCTCAAAACAGAATTTAAAAGGACAATAGATTTAAACTAAAAATTGCTTGCATTAATAAAAAAGATCAGTACATAAAGATAAATTTCATTACAAAAAGCATAAAATAAACTAGAAAATTTAAGTATACTACTCCTAATCTATATTACACTAGATAAACTTTTACAAAAGAAATCCTAAACTATTTATAGAAATATAAAACTACAGAGACTTAAACTTGTGCTTGTTGTGTGAGAGGAAACCAAGCCTTCGTCTCAGCCATCAAAAAATATTGGTCCCCAAGTTGTGTAATCTGAGCCATTGAATCCTTGTCTTGTAACTCTTGTCCAATCGAATAACAGAGGATTGCCAACGTGGTTGTGTTCTAGGGGAATGTGTTAGTGGGGTGTGAGGGAGATTTGTCGGGTTGCAAGGAGGGAGGAAAGTGATGGGTGAATAGTGTTTATAGGCGGGAAAATGGTTTTGGGCAGGGGTTAGGGAAAAAGGTATAAAACTTGGAAAAAAGGACTATGGGTGAAAAGGGTGTTGGGGTATAAGGGGGTGTAGAGTTAACGGGGTTAGGGAAAAGGACCACGGGTGCAAAGGTAAAAATGGTTTAGGCGCTAAATGTGTTAGTCCTTAAGGACTAGCAATGTTAGTCCTTAAGGACTAACTATGAAAAGGTTTTGGCTTAACGACAGTTAAGTGTGGTTTTGGGCCTCAGGTTTGGGCCGGTTGTTTTATAAAAGAGGGTTTGGGCTTGTATTTATTTTAAATGGACTTTGGGCTTGATTAGTTTATAAATAAGTATATTGGGTTGATCCGGCCCATTAAGTGGGGAACGGGTTGACCCAATAAGATACTTATGCCTTCGGCTTCGGTTTCGTCTTTGACTTGTTGACTTTGACTGTTGACTTTTTGCCTTTGACTTTTTCACGCTCTTTCCATTCTGTGCTTGGTTTTGTCCGTTTTGCTTCGTTTTTGTCTTTTTTCTGAATATCCGTTTCCTACACAACACAAATAGCAAAACAAGCATATATTTGGCATTTTGTGTTCGTTTTTGTTCATTTAGGCTCGTTTTTATAGGTAAATGGTATGTGTAATTAAGCACATACCAAAATCCCCCATACTAAACTATTGTCGTGTCCTCACGCAATGCCATAAGTAAACACTTAAGAAAACCAAGAATCTCAATCCCCCTCGACTATTTACCTTGAAAAGTAGCTAAGTGTTCATCAAGGGGAATTAAAGAATCAATAGCTTTGAAAAGCCCCGTTTTGACTATTTTTAATTATTCACACTTATTCCTACACATATTTTTGTACTTTTACATTTTCTCATTTTTTTGTACTTTTCTTTTTAAGCAACTAACTAACATGTTTGACTTTCGTTATTTTTATAACTTTAGGGTCATAGAACAAGACACACTTTAATCCTAAAATGCTCAAAAAGATAAATTCATCGTCCCCGACTTTTCACTTATTCCAAACCAAGCTTAAAACGAAATCACCGTTAAATACAAGTAAAGATGCTAAAGATGCTAAACATACTCATATTTGTACACTTGTGAAACTTTTCACTTCCCTGGCAATTTTTATATCTTAGGTGAATGTGGCCATTTTGAATTCATTTAACCATGGGTTTCATATGTTTTGCAAAATTTCAATGCTTTCTCGTTCACACAAGAATAATGAGTTTGAAGGCGGGAGATTCATCCCATTTGGTAGCGGATTTTTAATCTCGGCACATACCAACCCGTGCTAGCTAAAGTGGACCAGGATTTTGGTACCAACCCCACATGAGGGGGGGACTAGTATCGAGACTCATGGGGACCTTCGGTTTCAAAAAACTCTTAGGGTTTTTCCCGTTATACATAAAATCACAAACTTAGTGAACCAAAATAGTCTTAGTTCAAAAAAGCCATATTTAAATTTTAAGAACAATAGATTTTCCCCATTCTTTATTAAATCACCATTTACTTAATATAATTACCAAACATCCTTTTAAACTAACGAATCCTCGGACCGTTGTTTAAGAAGGCTGCAACAATCGGTGTGAGCCGGCCATGATGAAAACAAACTTTTTATAGGTCTTGGATCATTACTATTGTGCCTTATTTAGAAGACTGGCTATATCGGTTTTGTGAGCCGGCAAATGCAGTAAATTTTTATTTAAGTCCATAATTTTTTATTATTATTGCCTATTTTTTCCTTTTTTTCCATTATATATATTATAATATATATATATATTTAAATATATATATATTATATATTACCATGATAATATTGAGAAGACTTCTTTTTGGGATAATTTAAAGTATAAATTTGAACTAAAAAATTATTGATATCATTCCCAAAACTTCAAAAAATTGGTCGATTCAAGTTTAATTTCGAAGATTAAGAGGGCACCATATTATTAGGTCTGGTTAGAAGCTTATGGAAGGGAGGAAATAAGCCACAAAACTACACTTATGGCTTTTAAGATTTCCAACTAATCCTTGTTTAGCATCTAACTCATACTTAACTCTATCATTTTTCGTTCTTCGCAAAGATTCGCGAATGCTTAGTCTAAAAGTTAAGGAACAAGCTAGAGCTTAACACGCTCGATCGATTCAAAATTTATTCTTATTCTACCCAGCAAGAAAGTTAAAATTGTGACAAAACACTTATTTTATTTTTGATTTTTTCTCATTTTCTTGGTATTTTGGTGGTAAAAACGGGATTACGTGAAAACAACGGCTGCAGGCATAATCAAATCGATAGATCCCCCCATACTAGAACTAAACATTATCCTCAATGTTTTAAGAAGGGTCTCTACATAAATCTAAAGCCGTTTATTAAGTATGCTTAAAGATAAACGTTAGTCGATAAGATTTGGATATTGGATTCCCATAATGAAGCTGAGGATTTGAAGCTCGAGTGAACGAAGGACAAAAACCGCGAGCACGAGAGGCTTCAATATCCGGGCAATCCTGGACATACAATACAAAACAAAACACGGAAAAGGTAGAGGCGAGCCTCCTCACAACACACTTATTCATTACTACATACTACTACTACGGATAAGCATGGGTTGCCACCCACGAAGTGCTTATTTTTGTTAACCGAGTCTTGAGCCTGACTCGATCCCCCATACTTGAGCTGGTCAAGGAGGATAGAAATGGAGAAATGGAACATCCAAGATAGGAATGTTCTCTCCATGAATCAACATCGGGCTTTTATGATGAAAAAGCTTGGAAGCTTTAAAGCCCCGATGTGATGAAGAAGGAGGAGATTTCTCCTTTGAAGCAAGAACACCGTGATTGAAAACTTTGTCTTCATTTTCAGATGAAAATGGAAGTAAAGTATCAATCACGGGGGAAAGAATAGCAAGAGATCTCATGGATTCAACTTCGATGCATATCCCCGGATCGTAAATCTTGTTTCTATGTCCGAAAGGAGAAGAAACATCATGATCGAATCCAAGATCATTATGAGAAGAAATGAAGTCAAAATCCATATAAAGGGTTGGATGGGTGGGAAAAATATTTGGCACATCAACAGGGATGTCTTCCACCACATCAATGGTTGAATCTCCCGAATCGGGATAATCAACATGAAATGATTCGAACTCGGGAAGGGAAGTAGAATTATCGTCACCTTCCAAGTCGTAATCATCACTCTCAATACCCCGTGGTATTGAGTCATCCAGACCGGGAAGTATATCGATCTTTTCCCTAAGAGAGTCACTATCCTCAACGGGGATAGGAAATGTAGGAAGAGACTCGATGATCGTATTAGAATTAGCTTGAAAAGCTTCCGGTGGCCGGGGAGATGAATTATCGTATAGCAACCTCTCCATCATACTAATATACTCCTCGTGCTCTCTAACAATTCTTGGAGGAATTGTTATGAGTTCACCGGAGAACTCATCGAGGAGAGAATCAATCTTGGGAGAGGAAGCCATCAAAGTATCACGATCGAGTAATGATTCAAGAAGATAAGACTCGGTATCAAAACGATCATTTTTCAGAGTAGAATCGAGGTCTTCATTGTGAATCAGATTAAACTCACAAGAGATGATTTCCTCGTCCAGATCAAAAAGAGGGTTTGATTAAGTTTTAAAACCTATTTCGTGAATAACCTCCTCATGACTTGACTCATCATCACTAGAGGTAGAATCGTCGAAGAGAGGATTAGAAAACATTGAAAATTTTATCGTTTGAGAATCATCACAATCGGGCACATCACACTCACATTCATCCTTGGACTCACTTGGGTTTTGGACAAGGTTCTCAATACTAGACTTTATTACTTCATCCGATTCCGTTGCCGAAATAGTGTCAAGATGCTCTTCCTCCATTGTGAGAGAGTCAACGGGCTCCTCGGTTGATAAAATGGGTGTGATTGCAACACACAGAGGAAGTTCATAAATAACGTCACTCAATGGAATAAAACTTTCTTCATCATCGTCATCATCGTAAATAAAATTGAACCATTGCGAAGTACTAACATAAGCTGCCTACTCTTGTTGCAAAAGCTCTTTCTCCTTTTTCCTAATTTCAATACTCATTCCATTAAAATTTTGTTTAAGCTCATCAATCCTAATTTCACATTCCCTTTTATACTGAATCTCTATTCTCTCATTACGATAATCTTTAATCTGTTAGTCATTAATTAAACTTTTCATTTCATCTAAATAATGTTGCTTCAGATCCTCCATATCTTGGATACTCATTTCTTAAGAAGGTGATTGATCGATATTAGCCGGCCGTTCATCTGCTAGTAATTCAGTACAAGTTTTTTCTTGAATCGGTTGATGAATGACGGGGTGCTGTGGGTGTTCAAATTGGTCAAAACTAGAATAATTAGACTCATAACAAAGATTAGGCTCATAATAATTCATCGGTTGACATTGAAAAGTCTCATGAGGACCTCTGCAATTTTCACAACAAGGTTCGTAGAAGATCACTTGTTGACATTGAAAAGTCTCATGCGGGCCCCCACAGCGGGTACAACAAATATATTGTTGTTGAAAACATTGAAAATTTTGTGGGAAATTAAAGTCTTGATTGTAACACGGTTCCGGATTATAGATAAACGGAACTTGAGGTGGACAATCGTAACCATAATGAGCATCGTTCCCACAAAACTCACAAGAATACGTCGGTGGTTGTGAAGGTGGGTTGAAAACGTTAGGAGAATCATCGACAAAATTAGGAGTGGAATCATAAGTGAATGAACTTCCATCTCCAGAATAGCATGTCGGATCAAAACTTGGCAAAGTTTGTGGGAGCTCATCAACGGTTTGATTGTTGCATGGTTCCGGATTAGAGATAATCGGAACTTGCGGTGGACAATTATAACCATAATGAGCACCGTTCCCACAAGACTTGCAAGTACATTGTTGACAAAAGAAGCCATCCAACGGCTCTTCACACTCGTAACAACAATGATGGTCGATTAGTGGAGGACTTTGTGAAACATTTTCGGAAATATTTGGAGAATCATTTAAAGAATTCGGATTCGGATTATTTCCATATCTTGAAGCACAAATCAAACAAAGTCCTTTGCTAAGACCACTTCCACACCTCATGCAAGTACATCGTTGACAAAATTCACCATCTCCTAACACATCTTTACAATGAAAGCAATGACGTTGGTTGGACGAAAACGTGTGGGGATGTGGTGGTGAGTCGGGAGCTTTATTAGAATCATGAACAAATTTGCCAACGGAACTCATATTCGAACAACAACATTCTTTATTATACAAAGATCCACAAGACGAACACTCTTTAAACGTGAAGAGGGGATTCAAACGATAATCGAGTGACGCCATAAGAATTAAACAATATAGAGGGTTAAGAAAAGAATTAAATGGATAAGAAGAAAAAGAAGATTATTTTTGGGTTTTTAGGTTTTTTTAAAA
>BQNB010085803.1:10712-28367 GCA_026074375.1 Tanacetum coccineum
ATTAAAATCAAACACATGCATGAACATAAAAATTAATCAATGAAGTAGAGTGTTTAAAGATAACTTACAACACAAATAAATGGAGGTAAAAGATCAAACACAAACCCTAGGTGGGTTTGTGTCTTGCTGCCGAATCCCACAACACAAAACAAAACCCGAAATCGAATTTTACTTCACCAATTCTTGAGTAAACACTTATTATTTAACCCTTGTTACTCCAATTACCCCTAATTAGATCAAAAACCCTTAAAAGTCAAAAATAAAAAAGAATCAAGAATTTATGAATCTTGATGCATGGTGGTTAATATTGTTAGAGAATGACTAGGGATTGTTTATAAGTGTTTTTGAGTTATTAGGAATTGATTTTAGAGATCAAGATGGTGGATTTTGATGGTTTTGGGGTTGTTTTGTTCGAACAGTAGAGGGAGAGCAGGAAGGAGTCGATCTCTTTTTTTTAACTGTGTTATGTGTGTGTTTTTATAAAGGGGGTCAAAGGTTTATAAAGGTCAAACTTTATATAAGGGGGTGTTTGGTTTTCAGTTTTGTAGGAGTAAAAATATGATAAGGGTGTGTTTGGTTTCTAGTTTTGATGGAGCATATTAAAAGAAAATGGGTGTTTGGTTTACATGTTGTGTTTATAAATTGTATTTTTTTTAATTTTTTTTATAAAACATTTATACCACAATATTTGTTTTAAAACATTTGTTAAAATATTAAAAATTATAAAACACTATTTTGACGCGGTTTCGGCCAAACGCGGATAAAAGTCAAAAAGTATTAAAATGAAAAATAAATAAGCTCTCGAAGCTAAAATATGGAATTATTGATTTCTCAAACGTTAAAATGGATAAATATTTAAGGCACGCTTCGCAACTAGCTAAAACGACGATTTTTGTTAAAACGGCTAAAAACAAAATAATAAATTCCTTAAAAATTTGAAATGGAATTTAGAGCTCGGTTAAAATTTTGACCGTAAAATATGAGATGCTACAGTCTTCCCACCTTAAGGGAGCGCCGTCCCGGTACTCAATTCGACTTATCTCCATAGGGTTTGCGACGGTTGATACATAGTCAGAAAAATCCATATCACAAATGACGAGTCGAAAGGAGTTATATAAACATCAACAAACATTAAATTATCAAAACATGCAAATACCAAAGGTATTAGCCGAATAGTCATTGTATACAATATACAATTCATAGACGAACGATTAAAGTAAACATAAAACCAAACGCGTATATTATTATAGAATTACAAGGGTTTTGTTCTATGATTTGATCACTTTGCAGGGACCTTTCTACTTCTTGGCTTCTTAGATCTTTGATAATCGAAAATATTAAGTGAAAAGCAATGAAAAACCCAAGTTTAGGGTTTTCTATTTATAAGCACTAGAATAAGGTCGATACCCATATTGGGGTAACTTAGCGTGGGCTCCACGATTATTATATCTAGAAGATTCATACACCGTCATTAAAATATCGGCGTATGAGTCTTCAGATACTGCGTAAAGCTCTTCTCATCATTGATGTCATGAGAGGTTAGAATCATTGATACGCCGTATCTTCCTGATGGATATGACGTATTGAGAAATAACAAGTTTGTCTCTTCTTATGAACAAAGTATTATTATACGCGAATCATTGCATTAATGTGGATATGGCGTATTCTTCAAAGTCAATCAATGGTCTTTAATTTCGTCAAAGTCTTGGATACGACGTATGCTTCTAGAATGATACGGTGTATAGGTTGTCAGAATCAGTAGACTTTCTTGAACTCTTCGTTTGTGCTCCAAAATGCGTGCCTTTTACTAACTTTTACCAAATGCTCGATAATTACTGCAATTAATAGAAATAATCAATTAAGTATTAATTCATATATAAAATAATGTAAAACGAGCAATAAAGAAGGGATAAATGATGCTATAAAATAGACGTTATTTGATGTCATCAAATATCACCTTGAATGTGTATGTGTGGTTTTGTCCCCCTTGAGCAATCACATATGTCTCAATCACATATGTTAAACCAACAAGGGGGACAAAACCACACATACACATTCAAATCCATGAATGAGACATATGTGATTGCTCACTCCCTCATTCGAGTAAAACCCAAGTTTATGATGAAGAACGATATAGGTTAGGTATTAGGCATAGGAAACATTTATAGTAGGCGTAACATGAAAGAACAAAACAAATAGATTAAGTCCAAACAAATAACAAACAATGTTGCTAGCTACTTTCCCGACCATGCCCATGAAAAAGACACAAATCATAGACTAACTCATGCTTTAACACGGAAACACACACTTTGATAGACACGAATTAGAATCAAAGATGTCTTAATCATCCATACTCAACTCTTCATAATAACAACCTAGTTGGCGTTCCCATAACGGCCAACTCCCAATCATCTATAATATAATATACAACAATAGTGGCGATATCTACCACTTGATACAAATAATACATTGTTGGTTTATATTGCGACCAACTAAAAATAATATACAACAAAACTCTACATCGTTGGTTTATAACACGTATCAACGAATAATCGATCATCATAAATAATAAAATCGGTTAAGTTTAGACGAACCGATTATCTTACAATCCTCTCCTTTTTTTCTCTCTTACATTTTTTTATATTTCTATTTTTTTGATTTTTTATATAACTAGAAAACGAAATAAGGGTGTATAATTTCACCACTTTACGATCATAATAAATCTGGATAATATATCCGTAACGCTCTTGACTCGGAGATAAAAATAATAGTAAAAGTAGTAAAACACACGAAAAATAAAAATACACTACTTTCATATTCCCATTGCATTGTGCAATTCCCGACCTAACCAAAGATAAAAAAATACGCACACGAACACAGGATATACACACTTTTACACTAAATCAACTAGCAACCGATTAAGGACTTAAATCTATAGGGTAGGCTAAGGTGTAAATGTGTAACGAAACATATTTAGTGGTGTAACAAATGAAAGGAATGGCTCAGAAGGTTTTTCTAGGGGTATCTTACTCTAAAGATGAGAGTAAACAAAAGGGTTTTGTTGATATAAATAATGCCTAAAAACATTGTTAATATTTTTTAATCTCTCTACGTTTTGATAATCACAAAATGTAAAAACAATTAACGAAAAATTAATTGTAAACAAGTAATTAGTAGTAAATTTTCATTTTGAAAATTTAATCACTTAAAGGTATGAATAAACAAATGCTTAATGTAGTTTATGATCAAAGGATTTTTTATTTAAACTCACACTTTTTATAAAAATGAGACAAACATTTTTATATCTTTTACAAAATATTTTTAGATTTAAAAGAAATATTTTATTCAAATAAATATTTTGAATTCAAATTTTCTACCCAAAAACGGCTAGAAATGTTCCAGAAAACACCTCCCCCAGAAAAGACAAAAAAAGGGAGCGTCAGGCATGGGCGGCCCCCTTAATTATAATGGGCGTCCCTCTTAATTTTAAGGGGACCGGCCACGTGGTTTTTTGTCACAACTTGCCTATAAATACTAGACTATTCCCCACTGATTTTCTCACCTTTTGCACACACTTTCTTTCTGTTCTAAATCAGTTTATACTTTCCTTTCTTTTCTTTGATCATTAAATCATAAAGCCTTGTTTCCAAGTGATCCATGCTTTGATCCTCAAGTGCAAGAGAAGAATACTTCCTATCATTAAGTGAAGAAGTATTATAGCTTAGTGTGTGTCCTTGCAACCTTGTTGTAATTGTATCATATCTTGTAAATCATTTGTGTATATTGTAAAGGTGTATATCGTAGTTGTGTATACTAAGTAGATTGTAGTGATCATTGTAAGTATAGTTAGATCGGGTGATCTTAGTAAACTTGTGTGTAAGTAGTGACATCTAGTGATAGTTGGCTGTCCTACTGTGATCGTAGTAGTGTCTTGGTGAAGTGAAGGTGTGAAGCAAAGTGAAGTTGTGAAGTAAAGAGAAGTTGTGAAGTTGAGAGAAGTTGTGTAGTGAACCCAAGTTGTAACTTGTCGTTAAGTGGTGTGTTGTGTTGTGATAGATTGGTTCTAGCTAGGATTAGAACTCGACGGTTTAGGTCTTAGTGTCAAATATTGATGTATTCTAAGTTGTGTACGTTTCTCCGGCCTAAAGGGAGCTTGTCTGACGTAGTGAAGAAAACTCTGGGTTGGTGTCGTGAGATGGAGTAGGGCGAGAGAACGAGGTGCTTCGTTACGAACCTCTATAAATTCTCGTGTTGTGGTTGTGTGTGTGTTAGGAGATTCTTTCCTTCTTCTTATCTCTTGCTTGCACATTTATTTACATATATATCTTTTAACTTACTTGATTAGTTAAATTGTCTATATTGTGGGACATTGTGAATTCACATAAAGTCGAATCTATGTTTTTATAAAAAAACATAACATTAATAAGAAAGCGTTGGTAGTGACTATTTCAAACCCTCTGTGAATTTTCCACAAAAGGTATCAGGAGCACATCAAACAGAATGTTAAAATAAACTGTATTTTAAAATTGAATTCGATCTATGATCGAAAAGATTTAGAAGGGCATGTCTCATGCAAAGACTCACCACTCATTTGAAAGTGATGGATTTATTTATTGACAAATTAAATTCGAAACTTATGTCGAAATAAAAGATCTAGAGCTTTGGTCATGTCATTAACTTTGGTTGATTTTCTCCTATCAAATTAATCATGAACTAAAAAAAGATGTAAAATTGTACCATTGATACAAAAAACTATGATCTTAAAAAGAAACTTGCAAAAAATAATGAAGCTAAAATGGTAATTTATAACGCTTTAACACGTAAAGAATATAAAAGAATTTTTATGTGTAAAACCGCAAAAGAAATTTGAGATACTTTATTAATCACTCACCAAAGTAATAGTCAAGTGAAAGATAATAAAATAGATCTTCTTGTTCAACAATATGAACAATTTACGATTCTGGAAGAGGAATCGATAGATAATGCTTTTGCTAGATTTAACACTATTATTACTAGTCTAAAAGCACTTGATGAAGGTCTTTTTCTAGCATGAATTGTAGTTAGGAATTTTCTTAGGGCACTTCTCTAAAATGGCGCGCAGCAAGGTTACGGCTATGAAGAATCAAAAGATTTAATCTCTACACTTGGATGAACTTATTGGGAAAACTGAAAGTTTATGAAGTAATAATTAAAAAATGATTCGTAAATGGTTCAAAGGTAAAAGAGACAAATAGATCTCTTGCTTTGAAGGCCAAAAAGGAATCAAGTGATGAAGATAGCTCGAATTCCGATAGTGAAGACGAAGAATACTTCATGGCCGTAAAAGAATTCAAGAAATTTTTCAAAAGACGAGGAAGATTTGCAAGACAACCACGAGATGAAAGAAAGTCATTTCAAAGAAGTACGAGGTGAAAGGTGCAAAGTTGGTAAAAAGTGAGAATAAAATGCTATTTAAATGCTGAGTGATCCAAATATTATCATTTCTTGATTTTATCAGAGAATTGTCCAAAGTAGTAGCTCAAGAAGCATTAATCAAAAAGCTTCCGTTGGAGGAGCATGGAGTGATAGTGGCGAAGAATGAGAGAAGAAACGGCTAAAAATGAAAACTTGTCTTGTTGTAGTCTCAATGCTAATCAATTTTTGAAATATGATTAGGAATAAAATTAGAAGCCGAACTAAAATAGATTAAGTAGTGGATGCTCGAAGCATTGACGGGTAACCGAAAGTTGTTTTCTACATACAAAGCGTACAACGGAGGGAACGTCATTTTCGGAAGCAATTTACGCGGTAACATCATAGGCAAAGGTACGATTTCTCATGACTCCCTAATTATTAAAAATGTTTAAGCACGATAGATTATTTAAAATTAATTTGCTTAGTATTGGTCAATATGTGATAATAAATGCAAAGTAGTATTTACCGAACATGATAGAGAAATAATCAAAGACGAAAATGTCATAGGTAGAGAAATTAGAAAAAGAGGACTATATGTGATGAAATTAAGAAATAAACCGGAAGATGAAATATGTCTTGCAACTTTAGACGAAAACTCAACTTTATGGCATAGGAGATTAAGTCACGCAAATATGCAATTAATTCAATCATTGGCTTCTAAGGAATTAGTTAGAATTACTAAGCTTAAATTTGACCGACATTTTTTTGTGACGCTTGCAAAATTGGAAAGCGCAAGCGCATGCTGTCACAAAGCCAAACATATAGTTCAACCAATTAGATGCATAGAATTAGTTTACACTGGGACTTATTTGGCCATCCGCGTACGAAAGTTATGGAGGAAATCTTATAACCTTAGTAATTATAGATGGACTATTCTCGATATACATTGGACTAGATTTTTAGGAAAATAAAAACCAAAGCCATTTGTGAGTTTGATATATTTAGTAAAATGATTCAAAATAATTAGGATGTTCCATAGTGTCAATTAGATAGGGATCATGGTCGGGAATTTGGTAATGATGTTACAATTCGGAAACTATTGTTACCCCCCCCCCCCCCCCACCCCCCCCCCCCCCCCCCCCCCCACATTATATATCCGTTGAGTTTAAAACAGTACTTCTCATATTTTCTCCCGCCTCCTCGTTACTCCTAATCAAATGGGGTAGTAGAAAGAAAGCACCCATTCCCGAGATAAGAAAATGAGTAGACACCATGTTTAAATGAACAATCTATTCCTCACAAAAATCTTTGTTGTTTGTAATAGCGGTTCGATACTATTCAACCTAACATAATAAGCTAGAATCTTGATTAGACATATTTTAGGAAAAACCCCTACGATGTCTATTAAGAGGAAGAAAAACTCAAACTTAACTACTTCAAAGTATTTGGAAGTTGAAATGCTTCAATTCTTAATACAAAGGACTACCTCACCAAGTTCGACCCAAAGTCATGTGAAAGGGTGTTTTCTTAGGATACTCTCAAAATAGCAAAGCCTATATAATTCTTAACAAACATACAATGAAAGTCGAAGAATCCTTAAATGTGACATTCGATGAAACTCATCCCCCGTCGAAAACATCACCTTTGGAGGATGATGATTTAGTCGAAGAAGAAGCTATTGAGGTTAGTAAAACAAGACCTTTAGAAAATAATCTCGAAGATAACTCTTTAGAAAATAATGAAATTATAAACATAAAGGAATCTAAAAGTCATCCATTAGAAAATGTTTAGGTGAATTATTGAGAATGTCGCATAGAAATCTTAGATCACAAGCCCAAGAGAAAGTAAATTCTTTTGTTTCTTTCAAACCATAGAACCTAAAGATTTAAATGAAGCAGCTAAGATTACAGATGGGGAATAGTATGCAAGAATGAATGAAACCAATTCTTATCTCAAATGATGTTTGGGAATTTGTTTTTTATTTTTTTTGGGTTAAAAGGCGTTACCCGGGGTAAAGTATATTAATGACATATCCTTTAAGTACAATAGGAATGTGGTGTAATACCACATTAACCTCAAGCACAAGCTGAACTACCACTAACTCAATGGGAAATTGCACCAATTGAAAATACATAAATAAACTCTAAAATACGTCCAAATTCTCCTTTGAATCTCACAGCACGGAAAAGCTCAATAAGCCACACATAAGACATACACATCATAAAACAATCAGCACACATAAGACACACATAAGACATAGACATAAACGTTTAGGAATTAGTCCCAAATCCTATGGATACGACCATAATTGGAACTAAATGGATATTTAGAAATAAGCTTGACGAAAATGGTGTATATCTTGACAAAGCTAGGCTAGTTTCCGAAGGTGATAATCAACAAGAAGGATTGATTATGACGAAACTTATGCACCCGTAGCGAGATTAGAATCCATAAGAATATTGTTAGCTTATGTGTGCGCTCTAGACTTTAAATTATTTCAAATGGATGTAAAGAGTGCATTCCTTAACAGTTTTATCAATGATGAGGTTTACGTGGCACAACCTCCAGGATTCATTGACTTCGCAAAACCTAATCATGTCTATAGACTTAAGAAAGCTCTTTACGGACTTAAACAAGCTCCTAAAGCTTGGTATGATAGATTGAAAGCTTTTCTTATCAAACATGATTACAACATGGGAATGGTAGATAACACACTCTTTACTAAAAAAAGAAGGCCCTAATCTCTAATCAGGTGTCCAAATATATGTCGGTGAGTATTATATTCGGATCAATCTTGTCAAGAGATGTGTGATGATGTTGCCAAATTCATTGCTTACATGATGGTTCGAATGAGTATGATGGGGGAACTAAATTTTTTTCTTGGGGACTACAAATAAAAAATTAAAAGATGGAATATTCTTTAATCAATCGAAGAATATATAAAGGAGATGCTTAGAAAATTTAAATTAGAAGACTTCTAAGCAATGAAAACTCAATAATCCACGAAATCAAAACTCTAGATAAGCGATATAAGGTGTCGTACCGTAGATAGCTACCAAATTTAGAGGTTATGATAGGAAGTTTATTATACTTAACGGCAAGTAGGGCCTGATATCATGTTAGTGTTTGCCTTGTGCATGCTTCCTTCGAGGATCCTAATATCTTCCTCACCTTGAAGCGGTTTAAAGGTATCTTCTGGATCGTTAAAGGCACTATGCACTTAGGATTATGGTTTATCCTAGGGGTCCGACATAGAAACCATAGTATATGCGGACTCTGATCATGCGAGAGATTATGTGGACCAAAAAAGCACTAGTGGTATTTGCACCTTTATGGGATGTTGTTTAACATCTTGGTTCTCAAAGAAGCAAACCGCTCTTGCTATTTCCACTACCGAAGCCGAATATGTAAGCGCCAGAAAGGCATGTCAACAAGCACTATGAATGAAACAATCTCTCCTAGACTATGGCATTAGGTTAGATAACATTCTTATAATGTGTGATAACAAAAGGGGATATAAACATAAGCAAAAATCCCGTACAACACTCTCGTACAAAACACATTGAGATTCGTCACCATTTCCTTTGTGACAATGTTCAAAAAGGATAATATATTCAACAGAAAAGGTCTGTCATCGGAAGATAACAATTACCGGATTCTAACTAAAAGCCCCTTAAACGTGCGCCTTTCAATTACTTCGTCTCCAGGTCTAGGATATGATTGAAGAAGAGTATTAAATCTTTAGTAAGTCTGATCTTATTACTAAAAGACTGTAAGGATATTTAACAGTAAAATAAGAACAATAAACTAAGATCAAAAAACTTAAGATGCCAAAAATCAAAAAATATTAGAATTTTTTTGTATTGTTAGAATCGGAGCGGCCCATTAATTCTTAATGGGCGGTCCCTTTAAAATTTAAAAGGGCCGGGGGCACCGCCTTATATAAATTAGGGGTATACTCGGCCATCTGACATTAGGGTAAATATTTTTTCTTCTTTCTGAGTCTAGGATTTATTTTGCACAAAAAATTAAAAATTAGGGAATACTCTTCAAATATACAATCTACATACAAGATTATGTACCCTTAGTGTAGCCAAAGTTTAGATTTTCTACTTTGCATTGTAATATATATATATATATATATATATATATATATATATATATGTATATATATATATATAAGTCCCAAAACATATTAACAAAATTCTTCTCACGACTAGGAGTACATGAAAAATCTATTTTCATACATTGTTGATATATGCCAAAAACATCTTTCAAATCATGCATAATGATCTCGCATTTGTTGCCAAAATATATAATCTAATATATATTTTGATAATTTTGATTGAGAAACATTAAATCAAGGAGCACTTGGATTATATCTTAGGTTTTCTTTTCTTAGAGTCGAAATAATCATTACTCCACATTTGTTACAAATAGGCACGCACTATGTTTATGCAAACACAAATCTCATTTAAATATGTCTACAACACATAAGGTTTGTTTAAGAAATCTTAAGAGCATTAAGAGTAATAAATATGTCTACAACACATAAAGTTTTATTAAGAGTAATAAAACTACTTGTATAATATGATTTTTATTGAAGACTTTACCTTTTCTTCATGAATGATTACCCACAAGTCCTTATTTGCTATATACCCTTAGACTTGATTATGTTAAAACAAAATTATGAATTTTCTTGCCTATCTTTTTACTTGCTAAATGTTGTAGCTTTAGTTGCCACTTGTTGTAAAATGGCCACAAAACAGTCCACTTCTTTACCATTTCCTGAAACAAAAAAAAACTGAACATTCTGGTCTTTTCAGGTGGCGGCCCCCTTAAATCAAAAGGCCGGTCCCCTTAAAATTAAAGGGGCTAGCCATACAATTAAGGGGACCGGCCACCTGTAACACGTATTTTACTGTTTCTTTATGCTTTTTGACCTTCTTTTACCTAGACTTAGCTATAATTTCCCTGAACTCATCAACATCCTTTAATTGACTTTCAAACCATGTCCATCCTTCCTTAATTACACAATTCTTTTAGTATAAATCAACCCTCATCCTCAACATATTCTCCACACTTATCTTGTCTTCTCCAATGTCTTCCCCTCACAAACCTTTACCCAAACCTTCAAGGGTTGCCAAATATCTATAAAACCCGTTTGGAGAAAGAAGTTGAACTCTTGTAACACATCAAATGTGGATGATGTTAACTTACCTACTCAAATATCCAAACCACAATCTCCTCTCAATCAACCATCTCAAAAGAACTCTCCTACTACTCAAACAAACCATGATTCTATACAATCTCACTTACTTCCACTTGATAATTCTTGTGACACTAATGTTGGACATCCTCCTATAACACCCTAAAACTTCACTCAAACCCCACTCACACAACCTCCACTTCCTCACTCATTCATCAATCTACATGTTTCTAATATGACTCATGCTCAAGATCCACCCTCACCTTATGGTGACAACCAAACTCAACCTCCGCTTCCTCCATCTCCAAGTAGAGAGATTCTCATGAATGACATTACTCAACTCCAAGAACTTGCAAACCTATTAGCCATGCACCTCTCACAACGTAACAGTCCCATATCTCCTTACCCACCATGCTTGCCTCACACCCTCCACTTAGACCAAGTTGAAAATCATGTTGGATATTGCCCTTGTTGCATCTTTACCCAAAAACAAATCCTAACCTTAAGTGAAGATATTAATTGGATTGAATATCTTCTCACTCGACCACATCCACCGCCTCAAGTCCATCGAGACTATCCTTCAACAACCACCTCCGCTCCAAACTCTCCACCAACAACCAACTAAGCATGATACATGCCAACTTTTTCTTGCTTTCAAATAAATGACCAACTCTCTCCTTTGGCAAGCAAGTCTAATGGTTTCCTATGACAATCTAGGAATATTAGGATCTTTGTAGTTTAAATTTGATGTATGCTGTCTTAATATGCTTTAGGCATATTATTTAATGTATACATGATTGTGTTTTATACATAACTTCTATGTTTAATGAATGATCTTTGGTATTATGCTTTAAATTATGATTATTTTATTTTTCCTTTCTTTGCTATGTATTAGAAAAATTGGTATTGTTCTTCTAACTTGTTCTTGTAGCAAAGACACCATAGCTCGATTCTTTGGTGCCCTCGAACGAGGGGGAGTACACATCAAGGGGGAGCATTTATTCTGTCGATTTTACTAATATTCATCAACGAAGCCTTTTTGATTCTACAAATAGGGGGAGACATGGAAATAAACTTACTAAATACTTGTTCAAAAATTAATTTTTCATTTAATGAGTTTAAATTTTGTAATAATAAAAAAGGGGGAGATTGTTAATAGAAATAATGCCCAAAAACATTATTAATATTTTTCGATCTCTCTACGTTTTGATAATACAAAATGTAAAAATGATTAATGAAAAATTAAATGTAAATAAGTAATTAGTAGTAAATTTTCATTTCGAAAATTTAATCACTTAAAGGTATGAATAAACAAATGCTTAATGTAGTTTATGATCAAAGGATTTTTTTTATTTAACCTCACACTTTTTATAAAAATGACACAAACATTTTTATATCTTTTACAAAACATTTTTAGATTTAAAAGAAATGTTTTATTCAAATAAATATTTTGAATTCAAATTTTCTACCCAAAAACGGCTAGAAATGTTCCAGAAAACACCTCCCCCAGAAAAGACAAAAAAGGGAGCGTCAGGCATGGGCGGCCCCCTTAATTATAACGGACGGTCCCCTTAATTTTAGAGGGACCGGCACCCTATTTAAGGGGACCGCCCAGACAATTTTCCAGCTCAGCTGGCCTATAAATACTAGACTATTTCCTACTGATTTTCTCACCTTTTACACACACTTTCTTTCTGTTCTAAATCAGTTTATACTCTCTTACAAATCCTTTGATCTTTTAATCATAAAGCTTTATTTTCAAGTGATCCAAGCTTTGATCTTCAAGTGCAAGAGAAGAATACTTCCTACCATCAAGTGAAGAAGTATTATAGCTTAGTGTGTATCTTTCAATCCTTGTTGCAAGTGTATCATATCTTGTAAATCATTTGTATATATTGTGAAGGTGCATATCGTAGTTGTGTATATTAAGTAGATTGTGGTGATCATTGTAAGTATAGTTAGATCGGGGTGATCTTAGTAAGTAGTATTAGATTGGTGTGATCAAGATAGTGTTTTGTTGAAGTGAAGTCGTGGAGTAAAGTAAAGTTGTGAAGTGAAGAATAAGTAGTGTGGTGAAGCGAAGTAGTGAATCATTGTGAAGTTGTGTGGTTAGTTGTGTTAGATTGGGTATACCTATGATGAGAACTCGACATTAAGCTTAGTGTTGGAAATTGGTGCAAGCTAAAGTTGTGTACGGTTTTCTCCACCTAAAGGGAGCTTGTTTACATAGTGAAGAAAACTCTCGAGTTTGGTGCTCGGGGAGTGGAGTAGGGCGAAGAGGTGCTTTGTTACCGAACCACTATAAATCCTCATGTTGTGGTTTGATCTTTCCATCTCTTATCTTTTATCTTGCATACTTATTTCATATTTTTATTACTTACTTGATTAATTTAATTGTTCATATTGTGCACATTATGAATTCACATAAAGTCAAATCTAAGTTTTAACAAACAAACTAAACATAAATTTAAAAAGCGGTAAACTATTCAACCCCCCTTATAGTTTTCCACAAATTCTAATCTTCATAGCATGCTCAAAATGCTTACTGAATGACATTGGTTTTGTAAACGAATCAGCTACGTCGTCATCTGTGTGAACTTTCTTAAGGATAATTTCACCTCGTTGAATTACTTTACGAATGTAGTGATATTTCCTTTGAAAATGTCTGGCTCCCTTTAATATTGCGGGATCTACGACGATAGCTGGTGCAGGCTCATTGTCACATAGCATCTCCATAGGCCATTTATTCGATGGCATGACACCTTTAAGTCCATCAATAAATTTCCTCATCTAGACTGCTTCCATTGATGCTTCAGCTGCAACAATGTACTCAGATTCTATAGAAGACATAGCAGTAGTGCTTTGCTTGGCACTCTTTCAGTCTACGGCTCCACCATTAAGTACGAACACATATCCCGTCTGAGATTTTATATCGTCCTTATCAGTTTGAAAACTTGCATCAGCATAACAAGATACTTTCAGCTCATCTTCAGGTTTAGCCCCATACACAAGAACCATATCTGTAGTATTCCTCAAATACCTCAGAATAATTTTCACAACAATCCAGTGAATCTCACCAGGATTTTGCTAAAAACGACTCCACAAATTTTGCGCAAAGGCAATATCAGGTCTGGTGCATCTAACCGCATACATTATCGAACCTATAGTTGTAGCGTAAGGAACTCTTTGCATACGTTGTACCTCAATAGGTGTTTTAGCACCCTATGACTTTCTATAGTCTGGTTTTTCCATCATTAGAGTATACCCCTTCTTGGAGTTTTCCATTCTAAATTTCTTTAGAATTTTCTCTAGATAAGCACTTTGACTAAGAGCAATCAACCGCTTAGATCTATCATGTATGATCTTGATTCCAAGAATATATGCTGCTTTGTTGGGAATTAAGGGCTTCTACAAGTTTCTACTGTTGGTTCAACTTAGTACTGCCAATAGAAGACTTAGTACTGCCAATCTGAGTTAGTATTGCTAGTGTTATAGTTAGTACTGCTAGTACAAAATGTTAGTACTGTCAGTTTATTAGTACAGTTAGTTATAATAGTTAGTACTGCTAAAGTGATATGCATGAGATATATTAGGAATAGATATGCATTGATCACTTGACGTGTTTTGTAAGGCCCAAAAGGTAATTTCCATTGTTTGTATAAAAGTGAATCCTACGGCATAGATCTAGATATCAGTTTTTCCATCTTATATACATATTTGCATAGCAATCATATTAGTATTCATAGCTATTTGAACTCAAAATATATCAATCTATTGAAAGTTTAGTAAAGATCTTGTTTTACTGTTTCATTGCTCTTCTTAGTATGCAAACAGATTCCACAAGTTTGTGATAGTTCTCAATCTATTTTCTACTATAGGTGTCTTGGATCTATCAATATAACTAACTTTAACAAGCAATAAATCTGTCAAGAGAAGGATCAACAAGTGTAATAGAGCTTGTTCAGAACCTCCTACATAAGAAGAACACGTATCTATACAAGATACTCATAATCAAAGAAAATCTGGAATCACAGTCAGACACTGACCCAATGACAAGTGTATGCAACTAAAACTTCCTATACTCAAAATAGAGACTATGATTTATGGAGCATGGAGAAGGAGCAAATCTGTACGCACTAGGCTGAATTATGCTCTTTGGGAGTTATTATGATTGGTGATGCACCTGTTGTTGCATCAGCTAGTGCGAAGACCTATTTTTTTTTTATCCAAATCTAAAACTGCCTAAACAAAAGGCATTCATGAAATAAATGAATTGAAAGAAAAAAGCACCTGTTATGTTGGCCATTATATAGTCTCCGGATGAGCACCAATTAAAGATTCATGGATCAAGGAAAAAAAATGCAAAGACCTTATGGGAAGCAATCAAGGCCAGGTTTAGAGGCAACAAAGAATCAAAGAAACATGCCTGAAGACCATATTCTGAAGTAGCAATAGAAAATTTTGTTTGCAATCAAGATCTGAAGACGGGATAAACCTATGATAGGTTTCAGAAACTCAACACCCATTAGAAATTTCATTGGTGACAAAATAGTCCTCTCTAGGAGGATGCAGAACTCTGAATGTTTGTTGATAATTTACCACACTTTTGGAACAAAATTGCCATTAATTATGAGAAACAAATCTGATCTAGACACGTTAAGAATGGATGATTTGTACAACAATTTGAAGGTGTACAAGCAGAGATTTAAAGGCAATCAAGCATCAAGCTACAAATTCTCAAGAATATAGAGGTTATTGTATCTTCAGAAAACACTAGCAGTACTAAATGAAGTAGTTAGATACTAATTACTGACTAACTGCTCAAATGGATGATTCTACTGTTAGTTCACGTGAGGTTACAAAGTTTCTTCTTTCTTCTTCATTTCTTCTATCTCTCAACTTATGCTGATAATGTCAATTTTTTTTTCCTTCTTTGCTAATCAATCTAATAGATCCTACACTGGAACAATAAAGATTTTAGAGCAAGATTGATACTGATGATACTTTGAAGAGATTGATCTTAAAATGCAGCGGCTGGCACAAGCTGTTACCAATGAGGGTGAAAAGATTCATACTAAAGAAGGACAGGATACGGAATCAAAAATTTAAATGGCACATAAGAAACCCTTAATGGCGTCTTTAGATAAAACATAGGTTGAATGTTACAATAACAAAACAAAAACACATAAAAATACAAATCAACAAAAATCAAAAACTACAAACTCATAACTAACAAAAACGTAATCCTTAACAAATACTCTACAAACACAAAATCACTCAAAACTTACAAACAAAAACAAACAAACGACACAACACAGCCCTAGACCGCTTCCCAACCCAAGACAAAACCCACCCCATGCCCAGCTCCTCCCCCGACTAACACACCAACCAAAACCAAACCCACCCCCCCCCCAACAAACGCATAACCACCTCCGATTAAGCATGGATGATTTGTATAACAATTTAAAGGTGTATGAAGCTGAGATTAAAGGCCAATCAAGCTCAAGCTCAAATTCTCAGAATGTGGCTTTTGTATCTTCAGAAAACACTAGCAGTACTAATGAAGCAGTTAATACTGCTCATGATGTTTCTACTGCTAGTTCACAGGGACAAGTTTCTTCCTCAACTTATGCTGATGATGTCATGTTTTCCTTCTTTGCTAATCAATCTAATAGTCCACAATTGGACAATGAAGATCTGGAGCAGATTGATACTGATGATCTTGAAGAGATGGATCTCAAATGGCAGGTGGCCATGCTTACCATGAGGGTGAAAAGATTCTTAAAGAAGACAGGAAGGAATCTGAATTTCAATGGCAAAGAAACTGTTAGCTTTGATAAAACAAAGGTTGAATGTTACAACTGCCACATGAGAGGTCACTTTGCTAGAGAATGCAGGGCACCAAGGAATCAGGGGTATAGAAATGGAGATAATCCAATGAGGGTTGTACCAGTGGAGACTCCTGCAAATGCCTTGGTTGTTCAAGATGGGATAGGTGGTTATGATTGGAGCTTCCAAGCTGAAGAAGGACCCACAAACTTTGCTCTAATGGCCTATACATCTCAAAGTTCATCAAGTTCTGACTCTAAGGTACATACTTGCTCTAAAGATTGCTTAAAATCATATGAAACTCTTCAAAAACAGTATGATCAACAACGTGAAGCTCTTAAAAAATCTAATCTAGAAATTATAGGTTATCAAATGGGATTAGAATCATTAGAAGCTAGGATAGTTATTCATGAAAAGAATGAAGCTGTTTATGAAGAAGATATTGCATTTTTAAAGTATGATGTCCAAGTGAAAGATATCTCTATCAAAGACCTTAAAAATCAGTTAGAAGAAGCTTTAAAAGAGAAAGATGATTTGAAACTTAAACTAGAAAATTTTGAAGAATCATCAAAGAATCTAACTAAACTGATAAATAGTCAAATAAGTGCTAAAGACAAAGCTGGTCTTGGTTATGATAGTCAAATAAATGAGAGTGAAGTGGTTCATAGTGTGTTTAACATTAGAGAAAGTGATGTAGTTAATAGTCCTGGAAATGATAGTTTCAAAACAGGTGAAGGGTTTCATGCAGTTTCCCCTTCCTACACTAGGAACTACATGCCTTCAAGACCTGACTTATCCTTTGCTGGGTTAGATGATTTTGTCTATAAGACTAAAATGAGTAAAACTATTACTACTGCATCAAAAACTAGTAAGGATAATTTGGAAAAACCTAAAATTGTTAGGCCTAGTGCTCCTATCATTGAAGATTAGGACACTGATAGTGATAATGATAGTGTGTTTAGACCTAAATCTGATCAAACAAAACCAAAGTTTACTAAAATTAATTTTGTCAAATCTGATGAGAATGTGAAATCTGTTAATAAAGAAAACACACATACGTAAGTAGAGTATCCTAGGAAAAGTCAAAGTCCTAGGGATAATAAAAGAAACTGGAATGAGTTGATGACTCAGAAACTAGGAAATGGTTTTGAGTCTATAAAGAAAACTTGTTTTGTTTGTGGGAGTTTTAATCATTTAATCAAAGACTGTGATTTTCATGACAA
>BQNB010085804.1:0-28365 GCA_026074375.1 Tanacetum coccineum
GGCATTTTAAGTCCGTTTTTGGTTATTTTAGCTCGTTTTTAAAGGTAAAAGGTATGTGTAATTAAGCACATACCACTCCTCAACAAGAATCTTATATACCTGTATTTATTCTTGCCTATATGAAATCATACTCATTAGTGAGAGCAACCTTAGTAGCTTCTTCTTTAGCTAACCTTTTCTTTTCCTCTTCAGCTTCCTATTCTTCTTAAACCTTTTCAGGCCACCTCTTCATCCTTAGCAAGCATTTTAAACTTCTTTTCAGCTTCAGTGATATCATCTGATTCCGTATCAGATTCACCTTCTTCATCAATCATCTTTTTGCCTTTATCTTTTTGATTAATCTTGGGAAGAGGCTTCAATGTTAACACAGATTTTGTTAAAGTAGGCCTTGGTCTCTCAGTATCTTCAACATTCCTAATTTCTACTCCTTTTTCCTTTTCCTTCTGTTTATTCTGACTCATTGAGATGAGAACTTGTGCAATGGTCTCATCATCACCAAATATTGTTGGAGTAGGTGTTGAAGTTGTTGTTGGAGATGTTTGAGTAGCACTTTTCCTTTCATTTTGATCAGCATTACCTTCACCTTGTCTATCGGTACTAACTTTTGTACTGTTGATACCTTCATCTTGCTCTTCAGTACCTTCATTTCTCTTGTCGGTACCTTCATTTAGCTTGATAGTACTAACAAGAGCTTTAGTACTTACTTCCTTATCTGCACTTTCCTTCTCTTTAAGCACCACAAAGCTTGTCCTCCCCTCATCTTGAGCATCCTCAGTCTCCATATAGTCCATTGCATCATCATCAAGATCATCAAAAGCTGGATTGATTAGGATTGAAACTAACCTTTAAAATATATAAATAAATATATATAATACTTATAAATATATAATAAGGATAATTATTTCTTCAGAGAAGTCTTCTTGCCATTCTTGTCTTTAGTGCCAACACTTCTTCATCCAGGGCTTTGTGAGGTGTGATAAGTGGTTTGACTGTGTCATTTCTTGCTTCTCTGGACTGAGCCTTCAAAGCTTTAATTTCTTTTGCCTGAAGCTGAGACCTTGTTGTACATAAAGAGATACAAAGATCATTACACAAGTGCGTAGTGTCAGGCCATCTCATTCTCAGATATAGGGATTCTATCACAGATGATGGCCTCCATGATTCCCACAAGAACCTTCTGGGTGGAATCAGGAATAGCTATAGAAAGGATAAGGTCTAGGAGACAGGGTCAGGTATGTATCTGTCGGTTGGTTCTTTACTGGGTGAGGGGAGAGGGTAAGGGTTGGAATCAGCTGCTCTTTTTGAAGCCTCACCTATCCTTTGTTTGTTGAACCAACATAAAATCAAATAAAGGTGTGACCTTCTGAAAGTTCTTACCCTTTTTAAACTTATTATGTCAAGAACAGTATTAGTTGGTTTAGGGCTTGGTATGTGGTCCAAGGGGACAAGTACATCTTTTAACGGATGCTCAAAAAAGTTTTGTCTAAAAAATCTTTGTGGAATACACTAATCTAAGAAATCTAGGATAACGAAAACATTGATTATACTGCAGCGGAATAAGTATATAGAACATCCAATGTAACAACAAGTTTTTGTGTTTATTCAACACAGCCCCATTCATATCGTGATAAAATAATAGATCGGTTACTCAAAAATAAAAGATTCTATTATGAGTCTGGTGGCTAATAACATAGTAGTCTTATAATATAATCTTTTTAATCTATCTTACTTTATGTCTACTCACGGTTTACTTTTGTGTTGGAGTCATCTATCATTGATACCTAATATTGTTACTCAATCATGGGTGGTTTGATCCAGATATCTGGTCGCTGCCTCTCTTTTGATATACGTGTGAGGCTACGGGGGTACCAAATTATTACCTAGAGTACTTTGTTTGGACCTTAGTAGGAATGCATGTTGAAGGGGGGGGCTAGAGGGTGGAGGGGGGATGTGTATGTGGGGGGATGGTGATTTGATGTTGGCCAATCTATTTGAGGACCAATAAGGGGTATGGTGAGTGGTTGGTGTTTTGATTTGTTTGGTTTTTAAATGAATATTATTTTGATTTAAATAAATGGATTTTATTTTTTAATATATTAATAATTATTATAATCTATTATATTAGAATAATACTTTATTAAATGTATCTAATTTATTTTATTTAATATATATTACAATTTATTAAATTATATAAATTCATATATTATTTTTTAAAATATTATTATTGTATATAATATTATAAATAATAAAAATTAATTTATAAGTGAAATATAATTATCTTTTTAATAAATTTCTAAAAAATTATTAATATAATAAATATTACAAAACAATCTTCATGAAAGATACAATGCTTCCCTTGACTTAAGATCTCTCTTGAATATGCCACCATAATATCAAGCTGCAAATCATGAATTCTTCGTTCCCCTTTTGTAAGCATCCAATGGGGGTCTTGTTGTAGATAAGCAACCTTTTGAACACTTTCCCCTCAATTGTGTGCATGTAGTATGGTTAAATATAGGTGAAACAATAAGCTTCCCCTAATAAAAGTTATTGCATCATCTGTCTGAATCTTCAATTCTGTAGGCTCTATGTAATGATTACTGATGAAGAAAACTAAGTATAACGTACTTGATGCTGAAGTAGAAATAACCCAAACTTGCGTCTTATATCTTGCACTATAATATGATAATGAAACTCATAATCTTCTTCTTAGTTTATGAGTTGGACTCGGTCTCTTGATAAATCCGCATGCCTATACATGAGTCACTGACCACGTGATAGTAAATACCTGTGAGTACTACAATGTATCTCCTTACATCAAGGTAAAAAAAAACTAGTTTTATCAAGTCTTCATCATAAAAGTTATATAACCTACAAAATTATCTCCAAGACCAAAAGAATAATAAGGAACACCCAAACCCGTGAAACTTTACTTCATCTTCAAATAAATGATAAGTAATCCTCTTCGTAACCAATTAAACAATAATTCCAAAAACGAGCCATTAAACATTTAAACCAAAATCAATCTGTGTGTGGTATCCAATATCGAACAAAATTTATTGTAGTTTATACATTGAGTCTTTAGCCTAAACTTGTGGACTAAGACTGGCCGTATTTACTTAGGTATTTGACGGTGTGATTCACACTTAGATATATATTATCATTTTCAAAGGACTATTCACTAAGGTGAGTTCATAGCCTCATGTTTTACAATTATTTAAATGATTTACATCCTTGGGGTGAGAACATGCTTTGTTTTACAAATTAGACGCAAGTGTACATTTTATACTATGATTACGTGTTTGCCTAAGTAGCGATAACCCACTGAGCCCATTATCATGAACTATCAATTACTGGATTGTGAGCGCGAATGTTATAAATAGACCTATTTAGGATTGACAATCCCTGTTTGGGTGATTAGCTATCACCGGGAACGAACGTATACCATGTCAGATTTGGGATGTTACGGGTTAGAACATCATTCACGGGCATTTATTGGCAACTTATTGCATTCATACATGTCGAGCTTCAGTGTCATGAGCTTAGAAAAACGTAATTACTTTTTATGATGTTTGCATTTGTTGGTTAATCATACACTTGGAAATCTTGCGGTCCTACTATTGATTTACATAAACCTATGAATTCACCAACTTTATGTTGACGTTTTAAGCATGTTTTCTCAGGTCAATAAGGCACGAGGTGCAGTGATACATTGGAAGTCAATAATTGAAGAGTCAACATTTAAGATTTGGGGTCTTATTACATTTTGGGGACAATTGTTATAAACCAAAATCTTTATTTATACTGTTGAACAATTTGAAGCCATGAGCTTATGTAACAAACAAGTATTTTGTTAATCCAATGTATCTTTTTCAAACGACACGTTTAGTGGTCGTTCTCATATCTTGTGCTATTGATCCATAAATGTAACGCCCTCGGATATTCAACATTCCGCTGCATACTCAGATTTGAGGGTGTTACACAAAAGCTGGATCTTTATGCACAGATGGTTCACCCTTGGAAGATTTGACAGATTTCCTCCCCTGTTTGGATACATACTCCTTTTGTACCCCCTTTTTCATCAGATAAGTCTTCCTTGCCAATCTTGTCTTTAGTGCAACACTCTTCATCCAGGCTTTGTGATGTGTGATAAGTGGTTTGACTCCTTTCTTTAGCTTCTTGACCTGATCCTTTAAAGCTTTAATTTCTTTAGCCTGAGCTGAGACCTATGTACACAAAGAGATACAAAGATCATACACACTTTGGAGTGTCAGGCAATCCTCATTCCTGAATAGGGATCTATCACTGGATGACTGACCTCCATGATTCCGACCAGAACCCTTTGGATTGGAATAAGGAATAGCTATAGAAAGAGAAGGTCTAGGAGAAGGGTTAGTCCGTGTCTGAGGTTGGTCTTCACTTGGGTGAGGAGGAGGGGGTATGGGTTAGGAATCAGATGGTCTTTCTGAAGCCTTACCCTCATCCTCTATTTGTTGAACCAACATAGAATCAAATAAAGGTGTAACCTTCCATGAAAAGTTCTTACCCTTTTTAACCATAAATGTCAAGACCTTTTTAGTTAGGGTTGGGACTGGAAAGTGGTCCAAGGGGACATGTACATCTTTTAACTGATTGCTCAAAAAGATTTGTAAAAATCTTAGATACATTACAAACTTCTT
Organism: Tanacetum coccineum; assembly: GCA_026074375.1. Classification (NCBI taxonomy): domain Eukaryota; kingdom Viridiplantae; phylum Streptophyta; class Magnoliopsida; order Asterales; family Asteraceae; genus Tanacetum; species Tanacetum coccineum. The sequence continues at coordinate 4,680 of BQNB010085804.1, forward strand.
AGTTTCATCTAAGTGTCGTATCATGCCACCAAAAATTAATTTTGAAAAATTCTATTTCTGGTTAGTGGCTAAACAAATTACGGCTGTGGTAATTTATTTGAATTATAACTCCCCAGAAGGTTGCTTTTAGAACTAATGCAATGATTCATGATATGAAAAAGAAATTTCCATTGGGGTAAAAAGAGGGCTTTATTAAAAGTTAAGGTATTCAGGTCTCCCTCATACCCCATTAGCTGAATATTATCAAATATAGCCTGATTATTCAAAGAATTTATCACATCAGCATCATCAAAAAGAAGATCACTTCTTAATGAAAGCCTCGGAGATAGACACAGGCTTGCCGAGCAATTGTGGGCATCTATATAGACTAATGTTGTTGACTGTTCTAAGACTATCAGTCGTCAAAACTGAGATCAACAAACGAAGTTGAGACTATGGGACTTACAGTGAGTGCATAATAAATTGAACTGCGTGTGAGAAAGTCCATAATCTGATGAAACTCTGTATTCCCATCCGTCTTTTCCAAATAGGCTACCATATTGTGCTAAGAAACTGAAATCCAAAACTATCCTCGATTATTTGATTTGTAATCGTCGGTGATAGAATAATTAGGGTTTGTCAGTTTTTATTATTAAAAGCGATTAAGAGAGCAAGAAGAGATCAATTGTGGTAATTGAATGAATGGGTTTTATAGTATAGAAATCCCCAATGGCGAAGAAACCCCAAAAATTACACTCTAGACCCCTACCGTATTTTTCTCTAGACGACTTTATAGCGGTAAACAAAACTTTTGCTTGTCGGTACTAACTTTAAGCCTATTGGTACTAACTTTTGTTAACCAAAAATCGAACAAGTTTGACAACAAAAACTGTGCAGTACCATCCATATCTCTCTCTATTGACTCTCTAGAACCCAAATAACTGAATGAAAGACATCACCATTGATAAAATCTGTCTGCTCACATAACATTCTATACAAACTGTACAACAATGCATCTTGCCTCCCCTTAATTATGGCTACAGATTCAACAGTCTAATGCTAACCACCAAAAATTTAAATCTTGTGACATCAAATCCTTTGGTGAGAAGGTCTGCAACATTAGAATCTATGTGAATCTTGATAACCTCTATCAGTCTCTTCTCATAACAATCTCTTATAAAATGGAATCGAATCTCAGTATGTTTGGTCCTAGAATGAGCAACATGATTCTTGATGACACTTATAGTGCTCTCATTATCAATATGGATTGGTGTTAATAGAAAATAGAAACCCAAATCCATCATCTGATTCTGTATCCATATACTTTGCCGCACAACATTAGCAGCTGGCAACATATTCTGCCTCAGTAGTAAGAATTTTGCCATAATAGTCTGCTTCATGCCATATGGCCCAAGATATCAATCTTCTACTAAGAATTACAGCCACCTGTTATTGATTTTCTGGCAAGACTGGATCCTCTATAGTCCACTGCTGAGAAAGCTTCTAGTTCAAAAGATTAAATCCTAGTGATACCATATACAATGTGGTTTATAAGTTTGAGATACCTAAAAATCCTTTTTACTGCATTTAAGTGTGAAGCTTTTGGAGTGACTTGAAATCTAGCATATGCACAAGACAGCAAACATGATGTCTGGCCTTGATGCAGTTAAATACATTAGAGAGCCAATCATAGACCTGTAGACATGTACATCTACATCTACAAACCATATTCATCTTTACTAGTGATTTATAGACTCAATAGGATGGTAGCTATTTCTGATTGGACAAAAAATCAAACTTCTTTAAGATGTCAGCTACATACTTGTCTTAACTAATAAAGATTCCATCAGGTTGTTGCTTCACTTGAAGTCCTAAAAAGAATGTGAGTTCACCCATGGAACTCATCTGGAATCTTTTGTGCATACATTCTTCAAAACATCATCTATACACATAGAACTTCTTATAGAGCAAAAATAATGTCATCACACATATACTTTGAAACTAACATAATGTCACTCTGTTCTTCATGATAACAATGTTTTGTCTATGGGTACCTCTTCTGAAAACATTTACCATTAGAAAAGAAGAAATTGTCTCATACCAATCCTCTAGGAGCATGAATTAGACCATAAAGAGCTTTGATCACCTATAACTTTGTTTGAAAACAGTGTATATAAAAAGCCCTAGAAGTTGATGAACATACACCCTCCTCTTCAAGTATTGCCATAAAAAATGCACTTTAACATCCATTTGTAACAGTAAATCCATGTAGATGCAAAGCTAAAAATAACCTAATTGCCTCAATTCTGGCAACAGGTGCAAAAACCTCATCATAATCTATACCTTCCTCCTGTCTAAACCCTTGTGCACAAAGGCCCGGTTCTTTTGTTTTTTTCACCAACAATACTTTTCTTAATACCCTCTATTCTAAAGACCCACTTTGTGCCAATTACCTTTTTCCCATATGGCAAATCAACAAGTACCCAAACCTTTTGTAGTTTGAACTAAAGCAATTCCTCTTGCATTGCTTCAACCCAGCTTTCATCTTGTAAGGCTTGTGATATAGTCTTGGGTTCTTCTTGAGAGAGAAAACATGCAAACAAACAGTTCTGATGATCCTTGTGATTTGTTCTATTCTGTTTGTGAATGTAACTTACCAAGGCTTGTTGTGCTGAAGAAGCCTTTTGAATCTTCCCTCTTGTTTGAACTGCTGATGTAGGATCTCCTAGAATTTGTCCTTTTGGATGATCCTTATGAATTCTGAGTGTGGGAATAGGACTGACAACAATGGTGTTATCCATGTTGTTGAAATCAGCCACTGCACCCACATCTTCATCATCATCATAAGCTCCATTGAATATTCCATCATTTGGGAGAGTATCAGAAGCATCTTCTAAGTCAGGCATATTTGGATCAATAGGTAAATCAACATTAGGGAGAGTAGATGCATCAATAGGTATTTTTCCTCCAAGATAAACAAATGATGATTCACCAGCATTTGTCCCTGTGGGAGTACTAGCAATACTAACAGATGGCCTATCAGTACTAACAAATGGCCTATCAGTACTAACAGATGGCCTATCAGTACTAACAAATGGCCTATCAGTACTAACAGATGGCCTATCAGTACTAAGTATGTTAGTACTGGTAGCCTGAGCTGCCTTCTTTTGAGATGCAATTCTCCTCTTTTCTTCCTCAAAGGCTTGTCTTGAAACATCATCTATAGCTTTAGCAGCTAATTCTTGAGTAACCATCTTCTCAAGTTCATCTTGCAAGTCTTGTTCACTTTCTTTCATCTGATGTTGTTCTTCTTTGTAAGCAACATCTTCTGTATCTTGTACATCATTGTCTTTAGGAGAACTTTCAGAAGGTTTTTCATGTGCAGTTGGAGGAACATCTTCTACTAGAATCCTTGTCCTATGAGGTTGTAGTGGAAGCAGTATGTATTCCTGAGTAGGTCCTTTATCTTTTCCTGATGAACCTGCAACATAAGAATCTCGTGTACCTGCATCCACATTAACTTGGTTTTCTACACTAACAGGAATATAGTTCATTGAATTGGTGAGAAAATCAAGATCAAACATCCAATTAGGACCAGTTCCTATCACATTTGGTTGATCTTCAAGAAAATTGATGTGCAAATTCTCTTCTACCCTTTTGGTTCTTTTGTTGTATACTCTAAAGGATTTACTAGAGGTAGAGTATTCAAACAAATAACCTTCATCAGATTTCCCATCAAATTTGCCCAATGAATCTAAGGTGTTAAAAATGGTCCAAGGGGGCACCCAAAAGTCTCATAAAACTAATACTAGGTGAGATATACCTATTACTAGTTTCATAGGTGTCTTATTTTGGGTTGGTCACTAAAATACCCTATTTCAGTACATAAGCAGGACAGTAATTTACTGCCACCTGCCCAATAATGGGATATGTAAAAGTGCATCTGCTAACATAGTTTTAGGTTGCCTCAATTAGGGTCCTAATTTTTCCTTTCTGCAACACCATTTGGTGTGTGAATCTAATCCACGACTAAACCCCTTTATTCCTTTCTTTAGCACAGAATTCATTCATAGCATGGTTTCTTAAAATCTGTCCCCCATTATCACATCTAATTGAATTTTAACATTATGAGATCAATTTGTTGTTCTAACCTATGATAAAGATTACAAATGATTTCAGATGTTTCAAATCCTTGGTAAGCTAAAAAAATACCCACTAAATCTGTCTGAATCATCACTCACAACCAAGCAGTACCTTTTCTTGTTAATACTTTCTACAAAGACATGTCCAAATAAGTCCATATGAAGTAATTCTAGGGGCTTTCTGATGATTCTTTCTAACTTGGCCTTATAGGAGGCCTTGTGTTGCTTACCCTTCTTGCAGGCAACACAAGTGTAGGTCAATACACAAAAACATTTTGAAGGTAAACTCTTAACTAGGTGACATTAAACAAGTTGTTTATAATTTTTGAAATTTACAAGACCTAATCTCCAGGGCCATAATTAATAAGTCATCTGCTATTGCATTTGCAAATAAACCAAGCTATACCTCCATAGGAAACGATGTTCTTTTAAAATCCAAGCTGTATACACATCCATTCTAGGAGCTCAAAGTTACAACTTGACTTTTCATCACGAAGCATAAAGCTATGGAGTAAACCAAGATAAGATTCCAGACTCAGTAAAAAGGACACTATTTTTCTTGTCACACATTTGTGAGACAGTGAAAAGGTTAAACTTAAGTTCATCTACAAAATAAACATCATCCAAATCTAAATTAGTAGTTTTATTTTAACCATTTAGCCCGTTATTTTACCTCCTTTGGGATCACTTCCAAAAGCCATAAAGCCTCCATTGAAATCTTCATAGTCTGAAAGATAAGCTTTGTTGCCAGTCATATGGCTAGAGCAACCACTATCCACCACTGCATGATCCTGTAACAAGATCTCTGGATTGCCCTGCACAAAAAGTAAGAGAATTAGTATCTCTTAGGGACCCAAGCCATTATAGACTTGGAAATCCCTTTTGGGTCAACATACTCAACCTTCTTGAGCATGAATGATCCACTGTCTTTGGACACATGATCCAAGTAATTTCCCTTAGGCCTCCAAACCCACCTTGACTTTTTAAGGTCAGATCCCATTTACCTTACCAGTGTTAACTACTGCTCTTGTCCCAACAGTAGTCATATTTTAAACCCCAAAAGTTTTAACATCTTGTTTTAAGTCTTTAGGTCTAAAAGCTAGTTTTGTGTAGTAAGTCCTCTTGATAGGTGAATATGAGCCTCTTGGACTTACATTGTTAATTCTTGGGTAAATTAGTCTAATAGCACCACTAGTTTGTGCTATTTTTAGGGCAAATGGTCTAACAGTACTAACAGCCAAGCCGAATAAAACTGGGCCTAATATCAGTACTAATTGGCCTAGCAGTACTAACTGGCCTAGCAGTACTAACTGGCCTAGTAGTACTAACTGTGTAAACTGCTCTTTTCTCATTTTGCTTAACAGGAATAGTCAAACCTATTTTTGTTAGTACTCCTGATGGGACAAAGGTCTTTCTTAAATGAGGGTATTTCAATTTATTTGAAATTTTTTAATGATTAACCCTTTTAGCATTATCCCATATTGGTTTGTTCACCCTTGGACCAGTATTGACCACATTTTTCAACTTAGCTTCTTTGACTCTATTGTCATGGAAAGTATACAATCTTTAATCAAATGGTCGACTATTTACAAACAAGGCAAGCTTTATTTTCTTAAATCCAATTCCTTGTTATGAAAAAGTTAGACTAGTTTATAATCAACGTCTAGGTTAAAACTGACTGAGATTCATTAGTCTTAACAGGACTAACTGTTTGTATTTCAGACACATCATCCTCATCATCTGAGTTCCAATCCTCAATGATAACCTTATCTTTGTTAACTGATTCATAGACTGTCTTAGGTTTTTGAGTATTTACTTCATTTGTTTTACCTACAGTCTCACTTGTTTTAGTATTAAGATCAGTTGTTTTTGACTCAATGATTTTCTTCCTAATTGCATATTCATCTAAACCTGCAAATGATATGTCAGCTCTTAGGGTTAAGAAGTTCCCTGTTATAGGAGGGGGAACAACATGATACCCATCTGCTTTGGAAAGCATATCATTAACTGGTGTGGACTCTTCATCACTAGATCTGACATCAAAAACACTCAAACTAATATCACTATCAGTTTTAGAATTGTTACTCATTTCATTAAATTGTATGCCATATCCTAAACCAGTTTTATCTCTAACACTCATTTGACTGTTGAGTAATTCATCTAAATTCTTGGACGATCCTTCCCATTTTTCTATCTTTAGTTTCAAATCATCTCTTTCCTTAACAACCTTTTCTAATTCTAGATTAAGGTTGTTAATTTTTATTTCTCTGCATTTAAGCTCATAGTTTTGAAACTCATATTTTTCACCCCAAGCCAGTTCATTCTTTTCATGTACAAGAATCCTAGATTCTAGTGACTCTAAAGCTAACTCATAACCCTGAATTTCTAATCTGGCTTTGCTATGCTTTTCTCTTTCACTATCATAATTCTTTTGAAGACTTTTAAAGGATTCAAGACATTGTTTAGAACATTTTTGTACCTCATTGTCAGAAGAACTTGATGAGCTTGAAGAAGAGATTGCCATTAAAGCATAGTTGACTGGTTCTATTTCAAAATCATTGCTCCAGTCATAGCCTCCTTGACTATCTTGAGCCACCAGTGCCTGTGATGAAGATTCATTTATTGGTGCATTGCTCCTTCCATTGTCACCATAAGATCTTCTCCCTTGATTCCTTCTAGATCTGCATTCCCTAGCAAAATTCCCTTTTCTGTGACAGTTATAGCACTTAATTTTTGATTTATTAAGTGAAACATGTTGTTTTTCCTTGAAATCCATGTTCCTTCCTATCATCTGAATGAACTTCTTTACTCTGCCAGTCAACATGGCCACCTGCCATCGAAGATCCAATTCCTCCAAGTCATCTCCATCAATCTACTAAAAATCCTCATTCTCAAGTTGAGGACTGGTTGTTGGTTGTGCAAAGAAAGAGTAAGCTACATCATGAGCACATGGAGTAGATGGAACTTGACTAGTTCCTCCAGCAGTACTAACCCTAAAATCTCTACTGGCAGTACTAACTTCATTAGTACTGCTAGTGTTCTCAGAAGAAAGAAATGCCAAGTTCTGAGAAGTAGGAGTGGAACTTGAAGACCTTTTCATCTCATCTTCATAGACCCTAAGATTGTTGTAGAGGTCATCAATATCGAATCTCAACAATGACTGGCATTATTTTCTCATGATTAAGAGCATATATTCATGAAGGAGGAAACTCTTAGGACTTCTGGTTGAATCATTCCATTGATATTGGAGCACCATTAACCTCATTTTAACTTATGAGGTTTTTAAGAACTCTATCCTAAGCCTTGTCCAGTACTTACATTTGATACAGTAGAAAAAAAAAAAAATTTTCAAACTGATGTTTTTAGAACATTATTCTGCATTTCTTGGATTCTTACAATTACCTCCAAAACCTTGATTTGATTGCTTCCCCAAGAGTGATTTAGCACTTGCAACATTGATGAAACTTGAGGAGGTATTCATCATGTATTGCTAAAAAGCAAGATCTCTAACTCTTTCCTAAATCCTTTTAGCAGCCAGTTGTTTGCATTCCTAGTCTTTAGGAGCAGGAGAGCAGATGTTTCTCACATTTGGTGCAGCTCTACTTCTAGATCTCGCATTGACAATAACCATCCATAGGTGTATGGTCTATGTGACAGATAAATTGTGGCATTCTCATTGCTCCTAATATCGTATACACCACTTCCTATGAAGGAATCCTTCATTCTGTGAATAGTGGTTGGGAGGAATGTCTTGTCTGCATCTTGCAATTGAGTTCTTCTTATTCAGAGTTTCCACACAAGCTCTGATACCACTTGTTGGATTGTTTTACTAAATAGATCTTAACCTTCAGCTTGCAAAGAGTTTGCTACTTTAGATAATTTTAAAGCAACAATAATAAAACACTGAGTAAACACTATTGATTATGCGGAATCTAATCAATAATGCTAAGAAGAACAATATTGAATATCACAAAAGAACTTTTATATTAAACCTTGAATCGCCTAGGTTTACAGATTACAAGCTATGGGTTACTATATCGATCTCAATTATCTGGTAGAACAATAACTACTAACTATGGCCTAGGGTTCCTTTTATAGACTAAGGAAACCCTAATGGGCTTTACAAAACGCGTATAAAGATCATGCATATCCTTTCCTAAGATATCTCATGCATATCTCATAAACGGTACTAACTACTTTATACCAACGGTACTAACTATCTGATCAGTACTTAACATTTTGTACTGTCAATACTAATTACAACTAGCGATACCAAGTAATATAACTAGCGGTACTAAGTCAAGAATGCATAATTCCTAACACTCGTCATGCATGATTTTGGCAAATTCATCACACATGTCTTGACAAGTCGAGCTGAATATAATGTCGTCGAAATATATTTGAACGATGAAAAGGTTTGAACTTTCTCTGGTAAAAAGTGTTGTTACTACCATGTCCCATTTTTGTACTCAATGTTTTTTAATAAGAAAAGCTTTTAATCTATCATACCAAGCTTTGGGTGCTTGTTTAAGACCATATAAATCTTTCTTTAGTTTATAAACATGATCTGGTTTTTTGAAGTCAATGAATCCTAGAGGTTGTGCCACGTATACCTCCTTATTGATAAAACCGTTCAGGAATGCACTTTTTACATCCATTTGGAATAGCTTAAAATCTACGCACAACATAAGCTAATAGTAAATTTTAATACACTCAAGTCCTACAACTGAGGCCGATAATTTTCAAATCATAATCGATACCCTCTTGTTGATTATAGCCTTGAGCAAATAACCTAGCCTTATTTTGAGAAACTATACCATTCTCGTTAACTTATTTCTAAACACCCACTTAGTTCCTATGATTATCATATTCTTAGGTTATTGAACTAACTCTCAAACATCGGTTAGCAATGAATTGATTTAATTCTTCTTGCATAGCGATTATCCAACTTTCATCCGATTAAAGCTTCATTGACATTCTTAGGTTCTATAGTTGATATAAAACAAAAGAAGTTACTTTGGTTTTGGGCTTGTGACCTAAGAGTTCTTTCGTTAAGGTTTTCTATGACATTTTCTAATAGATGGTTCCTAGATTCCTTAATATTGACTACTTCGTCAATCTCTAAAGTTTCATCCTCAATGTTTTTTTCTAAGATTTTCTTTTTGGCAACCTTAATTTCTTTTAACGGGAGTACTTACTTGAGATTTGCACTGAAGTGCATCTTGAGGTTCAAAGGCATCATCAACGATTATAGCTGGGAATTCAGCTTTCGTAGTTCTAAGGTCGTAAAGATCATCATCAACCTTGATCTTTCCATATGTAGCATTTTTCCAATCAAACACTCGACCATGCCTATGAGCTTTTTCTTCTTCAAACTTGATATATTCTTCCATAGTCATGTTAGGATCATCCATCCTGAAATAAACTTACTAGAAAACTATTAAATAACCAATACGTTGTATTCAGTGAACTAAATACACCGTATCACACAAACAAGAATACAAATTACTCTAAACTACACTAATCCTAATGGCTAGATCTAATCTAATGTTAAAAACCAAAATATCAAATAAAAATCAAGATTAATTTTCACTCCTCGGCAAAGGTGCCAAAAACTTGATGTGCTGTCATTGTATGGTATATTTAAGATGATACAAGTTTTAAATTTATATTTTACTAACAAAACCAAAAACAACACTTTAACGGGCGGTGTACCCGATCAGTAGTAGTTTCGTGGTAAGTAGGGTGTCGAACACTTAAAGCGAGATTAAATCTATCAATTTAATTAATATCTTGGTTATCTAATCTATGTTAATTCTATTCTATTCTAAACCTATGTTAAACCTATGTCAGTCTAAATCCTAATTCTAATGGGAAAAGGGGGTTTTCAGCCTGAGAGACTGGCACAGTTTGGTTGGTGTCTATAATCAATTCAAGGCACTTTTACACACGCAAGCTAATTAACAAAAGATAAAAGAGTGGTCAAACCTTATATAAGAAAACTGTATTAACCATTATTAATCTGATTAGAACGTTGGTTTATTTATTTAGTGTAATGATTTCTTCTCTCGAGGTGGCATATCATTCTTAAGACTTAGGCGTTACATCATCCTAAGACCTAGACACATTAATTCTGTCACAATTAAAGCATCCGCATAAAGCATCCTTATTTGCTGATTATAATCTATCTTAGGGATTAAAGCAATGGTGATCTTGTTAAACCCTAGCTCATAGAGACTTTACCCACTTACTGCTTAATGGCAATTTATACACTAGTAGTCCACTTGTCCAACTATCCATGGAATCAGAACGTTAATTGCTTGAAATTTTCTAGGTCACTGCTAGTCAACACGATCAATAATCAATTGGCAATACACCAATTAACTAGTAAGCACAAGCGTATCCTAGACACATTCTTAGAAGGACAATATTTGTTGTAACTCATGATTTTAGATGTATTAGATTTACTATATGGAGAGCTAATCCTGGACTTCGATCTGCTTGGTCCGCTTTACTAGATCAGTTGAATGGATAGGTCACACTACAAAAGCGCATAAACAAGTATAAATTATAAACATAAAAAGAAATCAATGATATCATCAAGAAATGAGATAAACAAATACCAAATATCCAGATCTTCATAATAATGGATACTACCTGTCAGGTATTAGCCTTTTAAACGTTCATAATTAAATACAAGAGCAATTATTTAGCAAAGGTAAACTAACCGAGTTAATGAATGATACCAAAAACTAAAAGATTACTAAAGTATATGGAATTACACATTGTCTCCTATGGAATTGACAACTTTGCTCGACCTCTTTTGCTCTTTTTCTCCTCTAAAAATAAATTTTTGTGGTTTAGGTATCGAGAATATGATTTAGCACACTTAACACTCGTTTTTGAGTTTCACGTATTGGGGATTTCTTGGAGTAGGGACCACGCTTGATATCTTCCAGAATATTATATTGATTCCATATCTTGAATACGGCGTATTGATTCTCTCTGGATACGGCGTATTGATCTTTATTCCTCTGTGGTCTTTGGTGAGTGCAGGCACGGATACGCCGTATCTTCCTTGATGGATACGGCGTATTGGTCTTCAGAATAGTAATCTTCAAAATATCTTCATTTAAGCTCTAGAATGCGCGCCTTTTGCTAACTTTCACCAATTACTCCATAATTACTGTAATTCTCAAATATAAACGATTAAGTAACAATTCTTTGCTTAACTATACAAAAATGGGTTAATAAACATAGGATATATGGTTGCTATAAGAAAATAGATGTTATTTGATGTCATCAATACAACAAGATTTCTTCATGCGGGTATTCTTATTCCGATATGCTTAGAAGAAAGCCTTGAATCTACTCAAGAAAGGATTGCTGGTTCGGGGGGAAGCTATGGAAGATTCTAAAATAAGAAGAAGTTAGCTTGACTACAGAATTCAATAACATTTCAAAGGCCCAAATGAAGGATCTGGTATTATTCCAGGGTTCTCGATGAGCCAAAGGGACAATTCTTGTGCTCAAGCAGCTCAATTTTTCTTGATATGAATAATGAAGTTTAAAGACGTCTCGAAACGATGAGAAAAACAAAGCTGATAAAACAAAAGCCAAATGATAAGTAGAAGATGTGACATAAGCTAGAGATGAACAACCAGTTTAACTCTGTCATCTATTGAATATTGAGATTCAGTCAATGGTGGATGTTCCCATTCATCAAGAGGACCCAGCTGTCCAAAGAACTCACTCATTGACACTGTTATCTCAATGGTTACTAAAAAAGACAACATCAACGCCTACACCACCAACCACACAAAGACTAAAGTTTCAATGCATTCCAAATCTGACTCGTCCTTAAAGTTTGAGCAAAGACTTCCAGAACTTGAAAAGAAAGTTGAAGCAATGCCAAAGAGAGCTTGGATAGAGAAAGATCAGAAATGGACTCATGAAATGGTATAAATGATTGACACCTCTTATGGGAGAGTGTTCAAGAGAAAGATTGGAATGCTATGTTGAGTGCGAAAGAAAATAGGGACAGATATGACGACTCGTTGCAAAGGAGAGTCATGACCATGTCATACTTGGTTTAACAATTGTCAGGTCATTGTCTAAATTCTTATCTTGTAGAAATGTAAAAATATGCAGATTATGATAATTTATGTTTTAGTACTCGAGTACAATTTTTTCATGAATTTTTAGTAATGCAAATTCTTTTTAATTATGTAACTCGGGGACACCATATCATACGCTAATTTATTGAGGGGGAGCCTTATATTTCCTAATAAACTGCTAATCTTTAACATTGGTCCTCCCCATACAGTCTTTAATCAATTGATATCCTAAATATCAAAAGATTTTGACATTTTAGATAAGGGGAGAAAATGTGATTAAAACTATGGAATTAATAAACGTGATCTAAAAAGACTCAAGTATTGTCTCCACCCTCGTATGTGCAAAATGCTTTCAATTATCGATGCACATATGCAAGAGCGGAGCTTTATTAAAAGATTGAAAAGCATACAAAGGTTCATCAATACTTTTGATTAATATCACAAGTACCTTGATTGGATTTTTCAAATGGTTTTAATGGCAACAGAATTTTATAGAGTTATAAGGTAGTTAAGGTTAGGTATTTGTTCCATAATCCAGCCAAAACCAGAGGGATCTACCCAGGGACATTCCAATATTTAGATTAGAATTCCTTAGATATGATGAAAAAAAGGAGTAAAAGGAGAATGAGGATAATGCAGACTAAGACATAGCTAGCATTGGAACAAACCTAACAAGGTGCTAGTTATGAAGTTTTAGTAAGCATTGAAGGGGTTAAAGAATAAAAAAGAAATATAAAGGTAAAGGGTGAAAAGAAAGAAGCCCTCCTTACACTTAGGTAGAAACCGAGTCAATAAATATGCTATCAAAAACACTTAGATGTTATCTAGTATTAAAGATAGTCATCATGGATGTTGTCGATGGCAATGCACTACTATCCAAGCCGCTACTCTGGCTCTCAAAAGACTAAATTTTCCATTTCTCACAGAGATTAAACACTTTTTATCAATCTTCTCACTCTGAGGAGTTAGTTGGTATTGAAAATGTGACAGTCTGCTCTCTCAGCCTCCGAGTACTGAAACCAAACAAGAAAAAGACCATAATCCTTTAAAAACCAATCTTTTGATCTAAACTAACCAAGAAAACACACACACAATCTATCTAATCATCCCATGGGCTCTGATACCAATTGTAGTATATTGGATATCAAAACACAAGCATAGATGATTGGGTTAGCCGAATTATCTAGAGAGAGAAAATGGAGAGTTTCTAGTGAGAGAAACACCTAGTGAATGTTTGTGATAAAATGAACAACCAACCCTTCCCATGGCTGGAAAGGGTGTTTAAATACATGAGTTTTATGCCCCTAAGTGGGCTATGGTGTGGGCTAACATGTGGGTAAAGACCCGGCCCAACACCATAAGTCATACGCTTACGATTCAACTACGAACTATGCTATTCTAGACAGTACACGGGGTGACCGAGTCTTTTTCTTAAACCTAACAATCTCCCCCTAAGGGAGGTCACCCCTGAAAATACAGTTCGAATTCTAGCAGTCTAAATCTTTGACCTTCTGTCTTTAGCTCGTAGTCTTTGATTCTTCATTCTTTGATTTCTTTGTACATTACGTAGTGATCTTTGAGCTTTGTTCCTTAGGCTTGTCTGATCTTTGAGCATTTTTGAGATCATCATCCACTGTAAATCTCTTGATCATCCTTGATGAGGAATATTGCCTTCATGTGATGTTGTGACCTTTGGACCTGCATGCTCACACTTTTCTTGATCATGATATTACTTCTCAGAGTTGCGGAAGCTGTGTTGTAGGTCTTTCAGTTGTCATGATGTCATTAATTAGAAACATTAAGTGTGAGCATGGGGTTGTGAATTGACTCCACTGGAACGAGGTATCTCCATCTCCATCTTTACTTGATCCTGAAATAAAACAGTTAACAATAAAGCTTGTGGGCGAACATGGCTTTGTCATTCGCCCGAGTCTGGTTGGAGTAACCTCCGGATCCGTGAGGACCGACCTGTGATCAGGTAGATTCATCTTAAGATGAATCTCCTTGACAGGATTTCCAGTATAAGTATCGGATCATCAGATGTACAGCCATCAGAATCACCATACTTGCCTGTTCTCTTTATCGGAACGTCTCAAAGCAGACAGCACGATAAGAGTGAATCGGTTAGTTACTATCTCACCGATTAAAGAGAAAAATTGATTTGAAAATCAATCGACGTGTCACTTGAAAAAGTATTTTTGTGACACATCGAGAGTGTTTTATATCACAAAATTAAATTTCATCAAAAACACATTTGTTTTGAATGATATACACAATCAATGTGCTAAAAAATCAGTTGTTGGGCACATCGAAAGGTTTTTCAAAAACTATTCGTCAATTCACTGCCTGGAACAAGTTTGATTCATAAAGAATCGCACCATCGTTGCTTTCCATTTGTCACAAGTTTAATCCATAATGGATCTCACATGTCACCTACCAAGAGCTTGTTTGATGTTGGCTCTAGAAGGATTTACATCTTCATTGTGAGTACTTACGTATCACTCGGATGTTCTAGCAATACCACGAGGATAATGCGTAGGACTCTTAAGATCTTTACTTGTTGTCACAGTGTGTGAAAAACAAGCATAATTTGTATTAGTGTCCTAACAAGATTTTTGGATGATCTTATGGCTCTAGACTCAATAGTGCATTTTTGGTTTTTGGTAGTCGAAGGTTGGAGCGGACTGCCACCTTTTCAATATCGTATAACTCGAAGTGAGAGATACGATAGAAATGTATTGATCTCTCTTTTGAGAGATTCTAAATGGCTAGGGAGGGTTGTGCATCGTATCACTGGGTACATGATACTTATCTTCATGTTCCACGCAATCATACATTGGTGCTTCTGGAGCATATGAATTGACCCAGGTTTCTGCCCTATGTTAAAGGAGGGCTGCTTTCTTTTCACCCTTTATCTTAACATTTCTTTTTAAATTCTTCAACCCCTTCAGTGCTTACCGAGACTTCATTACTAGAACCTTGTTAGGTATGTTCCAGTGCTAGCTCCATCTCAGTCTGCACTATTCCCTTAATCTCACATTTCTCCTTTTGTCATCATACCTAAGGACTTCTACACTAACTAGTGGATTGTCCCTGGGTAGATCCCTTCGGCTCTGGCGGGATCATGGGAACTCATACCTAACCTTACCATCCTTATAACTCTGATAAAGTAATTACATGGTCAGTCTTTGGTATTTCCACAATTGCCATCATACACCATTTGCTCCCCCTCAATATGTGCATCGATATTTGAAAGAGTTTAGCACATATAGGAGAGCATATTAATGAGTTTTAATAGATCACATTTTTATCAGATTTAATATTTAAATTCACCTATCTACTACCTTGATCAAAATTTCCAACCATTTGAGATTTTGGATCTCAATTGATTTAAATATGTTAGTTAATTTAGGGAAATGTGGTCTGATTACAATACAAGATATATTAGAACCTATATATGAGGGGGGGGGGTGTTCCCCTCAATTAATGAGGAATTCTGTTAGTGTCAGTTATGATGAATTTATAAATGATTTGGAGTTTACGAGAAACTCATGAAAAATTCATTATTATTAATGACAGCATAACACTGATTACCACACCTACTTATTGATGTACAAGATTATGTATGAAAATAGACCTAACATGTTAAATCAAGTAGAGTTAGTTACTATCCTCTACACAACAGTCTTTATCCGTATCTGTTTTCTTTACACCACCCAGCACTTCTAAACTCCTCTTGAAATGTCTTTCCTAGCAAAGGTCGAACACTTTTGAACTTAGCTGGTGTTGGTTGGTGGTTATGGTGTTGATGCTGTTCTTTTTAGACCATTGATATCCACGGGGTCAATGAGGTGGAGTTCGTTGGAACAGCAAGGTCCTCTGATAAATGGGAAATTCCTACCAATTGATTGAATCTCGAGTTCAGCAGATGACAGAGTTAAATTGGTTTGTACATATCCAGCTTGTTTCTCTGCAACTACTACAGAATTGTCTTTTGGCTCATCAGGAACCTCTGGAGTAATACCATATCCTTCACTTAAACCTTTGGAAAGTTGTTGACTTTTATGGTCAAACAAGCTTCATCTTCATTTAGATGCTTCACGCTTCCCCCGAATCAGCAATCTTTGTTAAAAAAAAAATAATAGATTCACAGTTTTCTTGCACGCCGCATTAATGTAAAACTTGATGTGTAATGCCCAAATATACGAAGTACATAATTATTCGAAATCATAACACCCAAAGTTCAATTAAGACCGGATGTCTGAATTTATCCTTATATGATAAGTGATGATATTCATTGAAACACCAGTTAACTAAGTCCCGGATTCACAATTTACCCTCTAAATAACCGAATGATAACACTTAAGGGCAACTAAGTCCTAAATGTACACATTTATTCTTACAAGATACTGACTATCTAAAGGAATCACCATACTTATCAGACCTATGTGTACCTCTTTTGTCACCAGATTCTAATTCTTCAAAAATAAGCTTAGTGATTGGGGAAATATTAAATATATCAGAAACATATCATCAACTTAAGGCTCTCTAACAACTACGTAATTATTTTCCAAACACATCTAGCCTTTTAAAACTATGAGGTGTTGGCAATCTTGGTCGTCTGTAGTTTTAAGCCTAAGCCACTAATCATGAAATTATATTTAAGCCCATTAAGTTATTAACTAATGACAACTGAAGCCCTTAGAGTTAAAATAAATTAATTCCCCCTTAAATTATTATCCATTAAGTTAAAACTTTTTCCATATAATTACCGTGACATGTTGAAGATAATTCGAAAACACTTTTCCCCTAGAACAAAGACCAGCATTCTATTTAAAGAGCATTGTATTTGTTGAGTGGTCGAGATTTCTTGAAACTCTGTTTGTAATGTCAAAAACTGATTCTGATTTGATTAGAACACTTTTTCAACTGGTTAACCCGAACATGATATATAATCAATATATTTGAGACAGATCGTTCGGGTTATAAAACTTGTACCCATGGCAACCTAGGTCATTCTAGTTGCATTATATTAAAATGAGGAAGTTCCTAATTACAATATGTTTTTTTTGCATTCTAAAAACTTAAAGGTTGACATAAGTTAACATCTAAACAAAAATTAGTTAAAATACATTTAACTCCCCTTTTAATCATGATCCGTTACTATCAAACCTTTTTTGTTTACTCCATGATTGAAAGATCATTTTGAAAGAATTATTAGCACATTTCTCCCCCTTAAATAATGTCATGTTTTCTATTTAAAGAGATGTAGACATTGTTTGAGTGATAGAAAATTCTTTTAAAATATTTTTCTGATGAGGGACTGAGATGACTGATTTGGTTTTTAAAAGACAACACCTTTTTCACCACGTGTATCGCAAATAATTTTTAGAAAGAATATAGACAAAAATTCCATTTGGTTAAAAAGAAGGATTCTCTTTCTTGATCAAGAAATGACGCTACTGAAGGCTGTACATTAAATCGATGGTGCACGGATATAAAGTAATCCATGCCCGGGAGAACTTAATCACCTGTTGTTAGAAATAGCCACCTTTTTGGCGACGAGCTTTCCTCATTTTGAAAACCGACTTGCAGTCTGAAATAACTGCAAGCCATTTAGACATGTTTTGAAAAGTTTGAACTTTCGTTCGAGCTTCATTTAAAGGCCCGTGTCATTATTGAATGACATTTCTAGGTCCGTAAATGTTATCGATAAGCAGAAGACATGTCTTGAAAAACTATTTTTGGTATTTTCTATTTTTTTATTTTTATGGATTTTTGTTGGTTTTATAATTTTGTATTTTCTTTTTGGTTTGAAATATGTACATATAAAAATGAAAATCTTTTTGTGTTTTTCTGGTTTTATATATTTACATAGGATACATGAAGAGATACCACCATAACTCTTCTATTTCGTCTACCAGCTTTTTCAGCGTTTCTGGAGACATGCTTTGCATTCCACCTTTCATGAGAATTAAGTTTTCTCGTCCTAACAGCTTGGAGAAGATATCTACCAGCTGAAATTCTGTGCCGACGAAGTAAAGTTCAACCACTCCATTTTCCGTTTGCCTCTTGATTGGCCTTGTTTTTCAGAACACCTCCTAGTTCATCTAATTTCACCTTATAAATCCACTTCAAGATAATAATCATCACTTGATCCGGACGAGGTACTAGCTCCTAATCTCCAAATGATCGAACTCATGGAGCTCTTCATGGCATCAAACCAACAGGATTTGGTTAATGCATCTTTATAACTTTTGTGTTTAATTGAAGAGATGAGAGCATCATAGTAGCAGAACAGGGCTTCGGTTTGTAGTTGGAGTCTAGTAGATATCGGTCTGGAAGGATCACTAATATTCTTGTCAAGCGAATGATCCTTGGTCTATTTTTTCAATGTGCTTTTGTGGTTGATTTACTGAATGCACGTTGGTTGGGATAACAATTTGGGAAGATGATTCTTCAGAACTAGGTTCTGTAATTTGAAAGACCAAATTACAGATCATTATCCATGTGTGCAACTTCAATACCATAATCATCTTCTTCAACACTAGTAGGAGTAACATGAGATTGTTCTTCTTGAGTGTTTGTGATGGTACTTGTAAAAGGTGTTATCTTGATCAAATTCTCGGTGATGAATCGTGTACGATTGAAAACAACAGGTTCTTGAACAACAGCTACAAGAACAGGTTGAACAACACTTGGTGATAAGGATTAAAGTACTCATCAAACATAGGGTAAATACTGATTTCCCAGTCATTCTTTATTGGTGGAACATTAGGTGTTGGAGAAGGAGGTTGTGGTACGAGTCCTGAACTGATTGTTCCAGGAGTCATAAGTTGATGCTCGAGTCCTGGACTGATGTGTTCAGGAGCCATATGACCATTTTTCAAACATCAATCAACATGTAGTTAATTCATACTTTTCCCTCTCAAAAATTGCATATGAGGTTGCGATTTTTAATTAAACAAGTGAATAACAATAATATCCAAGGTACGTTGATCCACTTGATAACAGAACGAGCATGGAAAAAGCATGAATCATGTTGATAAGAATGGTAAAAAAAACAAGAAGATTTCTCTTCTTCCGAAGATAAAACGCACTGAAGCGTACACCTTTCTTTTCTTTAAGGAACGGAGACTGAAGAGTTGTCAGCAGACGCCATCTATCATTGAAGAGTGAGGCCTAAACTGATGTGAACAGTCGTCATTTTTTCGTTGAAGAGCGAGGCCTGAACTGATGTGAACAGACGCCATTTTGTTGTAGAAGAGCGAGGCCTGAACTGATGTGAACAGATGTCATTTTGTCGTTGAAGAGCGAGGCCTGAACTGATGTGAACAGACATCTATTTTGTCGTTAGTGTGAAGAGCGAGGCCTGAATTGATGTGAATAGACGTCATTTTGTAGTTGAAGAGAGAGGCCTGAACTGAGTGTGAACAAGACATATCTACGGTGAAGAGTGAGGGCCATGGAACTGATGTGAACATACGCATTTTGTTTATGAGATCAGAAATTCCTTGAAGCAATGGTTTATGGGATATCATGTCTTTCTGCAACCTGCACTTATGTTAAGTTAAGAGTACATGCACTGACATTCAAGGTTTTTCGCATTCATATGGGTTAGTAATATCCTCATTTGAACAATTTGGGGGTTCACTGTCAACCTTGTTTGGCTAGTGTGAAAAATATTTCTAGTAGGAACCCACTAAGACCACTGTTTTGAAAAATTTACACCGTCGATTTCCACCTAGACAATGTTCTTGGAGTACATTGTTTTCTCATTTGCACAATGGAAGTCTTTTTGATTGAATCTATGACCTTTTGGGATCTGTCTTTCTTTTTCTTTGCAAAAACTTTTTGTCTACGGGTTTGTTTTGTTCGTTGTTCTTATTCGATGGAACTTGGCATGTGAGTTGTACTTCATTCAGGATTTTTGTTACCACAAAGAATCATGATTTGACATTAAAGACACATTTCTGACAATGTCGAGCAAAACAAAAGGTTTGGAGTTCAGAAAAATTTCTAAAATTCCTGAGTATTCTGCTATGGGACAGTCCTTGTCATGACGTAACTCTGTCTTAGATACAGGCAAATTCATGGACTTTGGTTATTGATCTAGGTTTTGTTTGCTACCATTAGCTGTGCTTTGTTGGATCTAGCAAAGGCCATTCTATTACTATGTCTGAATTAGTACATGATTTCTTGTGGCTTTTTCTTAGCTTCCTCTAGTAAGTGATTATGAACCATGTCATTTGAGATATTCCTAGATGAGCCAGGTGAAATCATGTGATAAGGTTTGCTAACAGCCGATTCTATCTTCCTTATGGCAAATAATGTGTAGTGACTGAGTTTATGACAAATCGTTTATTGTCACTCAACTTGGGAAGGCAAACCGTAGCTTTGAATTTTCTAGGGTCATTCAGACTTAACGCAGTCGGTTATCTAAAACTGATGGTTCCTGGGTGGTTGTAAAAACCAGTTTACCCAGATTGATGGTTTTGCAAATTAGTTATCCCATGTCTTTTTAACTTTTACTTTCGTAATTCGTTTTTCAATGTACATTCGCAAAAACCATTTCCCGAACTGAGAATTTTAAATCAGCATTTTCAATAGTCTTACTATTTACTTGAGCAATCAGTGAGTCGTTATGATCTTTCGTCTGAATTTGTGTCATAAAGATCTTTGTAAGTCTGTGTTAAATGCTCATTTTCCTTATTTATCTTCTCATTCTCTGTAAGTAATTTAGCCACACTACTTTCTATTTCAATGTTTATTGTTTTCAAAACATCAGTCATGTTTACCTTGGGTTCTTTACTTGCTTTCTTTAACATTTTAATTTGATTCTTCATGTTGTAAATGCAGTGTGGTTTTTGGCCTGTTGTTGGAGCTTTCATTTCATTGATCTCAAAATTTCACGAACACTGGAGACTCCTGATTTATTACATGGTTTGTTACTTTGAAAACTTTCTTCCTTTTGTTGCATTGATATTTCAAGTGAAATACAATGTTTTTCAAGTTGTAAAAATCTGTTTGAAAGTTCATTATAAACTTCTTTTTCAATCATGTCATTCGTTTTGAGAAACTTAGCCTTAAGCAAAGGACTTTTCACTTGATCATGTTTAGCATCCTAGTCAATCTTTCCTCCCTTATGACACATATTTGTTAAATCAGGAGTGGTATTGCTATCAACCTTTTCCAACAGATATGTGTCATAACTTGGTTCAGATTGATTAGTATGCTGTTGTACATTAGCAAAGGCATTATGTTGAGTAGTCAAATGTACCTCAGTAGATGGCACTTGGTCATTTAAATGGTTTGATATCTGCATCCACAACATGTGTGATATAAGTCCCTGAACTGTTGCTTGTAATATGCTCATCTGACTTTGTCCCACTGCATTTTGTAACAACTAAACTAGCAGCCAATGCTTTACTCGAAACAACCTTACATTCTCTTGACTGCATCTGTCTTTCCTTCATCCTTCTATCATACTGTCTTTTATGATGTGTTCTTTCAGCAACAGACTTCTTAACATTAGCCATGTGTACGAGTAGTGTTTCTCTAAACTGTTTAACTTGGGGTTCCATCTCCCCCCCTTTCCCTTCCCTCTTTTTTTTTTTTTCTTTTTTTCCCCCCCTTTCTTTTTCCCCACCCACCCCACCCCCCCCTCCCTCTCCCAGTGTATTCGCAATAAAAACTTCTCTATCATTTCACTGTCATAATCCAAGAAGTGCTGCCAATCGATGAACTTCTAAAACTGATTGTTGAGCACCCAAAATGCAGCCATGAATTTATCTTCTTAGAATTCATCTTTATCAAGCTGCCTTTTAATTGATCCAAGTTAAGAGACATCATACTTGTGAAAGTCTCCTTATCTTAACCAAAGAGTGTCATGAATGCACGTTCGGATACTCTCATGGATTTTGATTCATCGTATGAAAGAACCTGTAGAAATGAATGAAGTAGCCGAAAAGATGTCATGCTAACTTTCTTTGCATTTTCTTGCATTAGTTGCAACTGATGCAATTCTCTCTCTTGAATGTCATTGGAAGCTTTAGACATGATTGATTGATTGTGTTATGATAATCATTGGATCGGTACAATGATTAGTGATTGTATGTTAAAAGTGATGATTGTTTGTTAGATTAGGTGATATGTTGTTTAATTATGATTTGGTTTGGTTGAAATGAGTTTACGTAATGAAGATAATATGACTTAGGCAAAACTCAGTGACGAATCGAAGATAAATCTCAGTGAAGAAGATTAGACAAATCTCAGTGAAGAAGCTTAGACAAATCTAAGTGAAGAAGCTTAGACAAATCTCAGTGAAGAAGCTTAGACAAATCTCAATAGACAAAACGCAGAGACAAATCTCAATAGACAAAACGCATAGACAAATGTCTCAAGAGACAAAAACGAAGAGACAACGCAAGCGACAAAACGTAAGAGACAAAATCAAGAGACAAAAAGCAAGAGACAAAACGCAAGAGACAAAATGTCAGAGACAAAACGCAGGAGCCAAAACGCAGGGAGCCAATAACGCATGATACAAAAACGCCAGGAGGACAAAGCGCAGAGTCAAAACGAAGACAAGAAATAAATGGACAGAGTTCCTAGGCAAAAAGTAGATATTGTTTCAACTAGGCAAAACGCAACACCAAAACGCAGGAAGCAAAACGCAGAACCAAAACGCAGAACCAAAACGCAGGAAGCAAAACGCAGCTCCTAATAAGACAGAAGCAAGTACTGTTGTCGACAAAACGCAGTGTACTTTTCTGACAAAACGCAGGAAGCAAAACGCAACCAAGAAATTGCCAGTGAGACAAAACGCAGTCAAGAAAAATACGAACTTTTTCACCTAAAAATCACCCTTTTGAACGTTTTTGCTTGGTTTCTTTTGCACAACTTGATCCTAGAAGGTTATAACAACAATAAAAACACTAACTTTAACACCACAAACGTGAGAATCAAAGAGTGTCAAGAAAAAGACCATAAACCTTCAAAAACCAAACTTTTGATCTAAACTAACCAAGAAAACGCACACACAATCTATCTAATCATCCCATGGGCTCTGATACCAATTGTAGTATATTGGATATCATAACACAAGCCTAGGAATGATGGGTTGGCCAAATTTCTAGAGAGAGAAAGTGACTAGTCTAGTGAGAGAAAACACCTTTAAGTGTGTGTATTATGAAATGAACAACCAACCCCTCTCAAGGGCTGAGAGGGGGCTTAAATACAAGAGTCATAGTGCCCTAAGTGGGCTATGGAGTGGGCTAACATGTGGGTAAAGACCCGGCCCAACACCATAAGTCATACGTTTACGGTTACACTACGAGCTATGCTATTCTATACAATACACGGGGTGACCGAGTCTTTTTCTTAAACCTAACAATCCCCCCTAAGGGAGGTCACCCCTGAAAATATAGTTCGAATTCTAGCAGTCTA